>CAUYSK010006297.1:0-12775 GCA_963575035.1 Avahi laniger
AGAGGAGAGGAGAGGGGAGGGGAGGGGAGGGGAGGGGAGGCGAGGAGAGGGAGAAAAGAAAGAAAAAGAAATTAGCCACGTGTGGTGGCATACCCGTGCCTCTAGGCCCAGCTACTAGGGAGGCTAAGGCAGGAGGATGGCTTGAGCTCAGGAGTTCAAGGCTGCAGTGAGCTATGATCATCCCACCACACTCCAGCCTGGGCAACAGAGAGACCCTGTCTTTAAAAAAAAAAACAAAACAACTAGACATAACAGACATATCTAGAACACTCCATCCAACAGCAGCAGAACATGCATTCTTCTCAAGTACATGTGGGACATTCTCTAAGACAGACCATATGTTAAGCAACAAAATAATTCTTAATAAATCTAAACAAACTGGAATCTACAACGTATTTTCTCTGACCACAATGAAATGAAACTAAAAGTCAGTAACAGAAGGAAAACTGCAAAATTCACAATATAAGCCACACTTAAATAAGTAATGAGTCTTGAGTTTTCTCTCTACTAAAATAAACAAAAAATAAAAAAAAGCAATGAGTCAAAGAATAAATCACAAAGCAAATTAGAAAACAATTTGAGACTAATGAAAACACAACATTCCATATCGATGAGATGCAGCAAACGCAGCTGTCTGAGGTAAATTTATAGTTGTAAACACCTACGTTACAAAAGAAGATCTCAAAAAGAAACGCAAACTAAACCTAAAGCAAGCAGAAAAAAGTAAATCATAAAGACTAGAGCAGAGGTAAACAAAATAGAATAGAAAAACAACAGAATCAACAAAACCAAAATGTGATTCTTTAATAAGAGATCAACAAAATTAGAAAAGTTTTATCTAAAAAAAGAAAAAAAGAAGCTGCAAATAAATAAGATCAGAAATGAAAATGGGGATACCACTACCAATCTTATAGAAAATGAAAGGATTATAAGAGAATACTACGAACAGATGTACATAAATTATATCTTAATGAAAAGGAAAAATTCCCAGAAACACAGAAATTATCAAAACCAACTTAGCAAGAAAATCTCAACAGATCTATAATAAGAAAATGAATTGGTAATCAAAAACCTCCCAACAAGGCTGGGTGCAGTGGCTCACGCCTGTAATCCTAGCTCTCTGGGAGGCCGAGGCGGGAGGATTGTTTGAGCTCAGGAGTTCAAAACCAGCCTGAGCAAGAGCGAGACCCCGTCTCTACTAAAATTAGAAAGAAATTAATTGGACAACTAGAAATATATAGAAAAAATTAGCCAGGCATGGTGGCGCATGCCTGTAGTCCCAGCTACTTGGGAGGCTGAGGCAGAAGGATCTCTTGAGCCCAAGAGTTTGAGGTTGCTGTGAGCTAGGATGATGCCATGGCACTCACTCTAACCAGGGCAACACAGTGAGACTCTGTCTCAAAAAAAAAAACCTCCCAACAAAGAAAAGTCTATAACCAGTTAGCTTCACTGGTAAATTCTACCAAACATTTGAAAAGGAACTAACATTAATCCTATTCAAGTTCTTCCAAAAATTAAAAGAGGAAGTAATACTTTCTAACACATTCTATGACAGCAGCATTACAGTGATACCAAAGCCAGACAAAAAAACCTCAAGAAAACTACAGACCAATATCCCTTATGAATATACAAGCTAAAACACCCACAAAATATTGGCAAACCAAATACAATAGCATATTAAAAAGATTACACACCATGACCAGTGGGATTTATTCCAGGAATGCAAGGGTGGTTCACCATAAAAATATCAACCAATGTAATACCTCACATTAACAGAACAAAGGGAAAATGTCACCTGACCATCTCAACAGACATACACACAAATAAAGCATTTGACAAAGTTCAACACCTTTTCATGCAAAAAAAAAAAAAAAAAGCAAAAATAGCCACTCAGAAAACTAAGACTAGAAGGGAATAGAAAGGAGTTTCCTTTACGTGATAAAAGGCATTTATGAAAATGCCCACAGTTAACATCATGCTCAATGGTGAATGACTAAAAGCTTTCCCTCTAAGATCAGGAAAAAGACAAGGATGCCCACTTTCAATACTGCTATTCATCATCATACTGGAAGTCCTAGCCAGGTAAGAAAAGAAATAAAAGGCATCCATATGAAAAAGGAAGACATGTAGCTATCTTTAGTTGCACATGACATGCTCCTATATAAAGGATATCCCAAAGAATACACACGCACATACACAAAACCCACTAAGCTAATAAATAAATTGAGCAAAGTTGCAGGGTAGAAGATTAAAATATAAAAATTAGTTATGCTTCTGTACATAATGAAAATCCAAAAAGGAAATTAAGTAAATTCCATTTACAATACCATCCAAAAATTAAAACACCTAAAAATAAACTTAACCAAGAAAGTTAAAGATTTATAAACTGAAAACTACAAAACACTGCTAAAAGAAATGAAAACCTAATTAAATCAAAAGACATTCCAGAGTCACAGATTAAAAGATCATTTAATATTACTTAAATGGCAATACTCCTCAAAGCAACCTACATCTTCAATTTAATCTCTACCAAAATTTCAATGGCCTCTTTTGCAAAAATGGAAAAGCCAATTCTCAAACTGATATCTCAAACCCCAAATAGTTAAAATATTGAAAAACCGAAACCGATCCTTTTGTTGTTCATAAGCGTGATGATTGGGTTTTCACGCCCATGCGTGAGATGTGCTTCCCTCAAACCTTGTTACAATGTCTGCACATTAGCTATCTGATGTGGAAAAAGAAAAAACAAAATTGGAGGACTCAAAGGTTCCAGTTTCAAACTTACTACAAAGCTAAAATAGTCAGGACAATGACAGAAATATAGAGCAATGGAATAGAACTGAGATTCCAGAAATAAATTCATATATCTATAGTCAACTGATATTTTTACAAGGGTACAAACAATCTAACGGGAGAACGAACAGTCTTCAACAAATGGCGTTGGAATAATTTGATATTCACATACAAAAGAATGATCTTAGACCCCTACCTCACACCATATTAAAAATTAATTTGGCCAGGCCCAGTGGTTCGCACCTGTAATCCTAGTATTTTGGGAGGCTGAGGCGTGAGGATCGCTTAAGGCCAGGAGTTCAAGATCAACCTGAGCAACATAGTGAGACCCTATTTCTACCAAAAAATAGAAATAATTAGCCAGGTGTGGTGGTGTGCACCTTTAGTTCCAGGTACTCAGGAGGCTGAGGCAGGAAGATCACTTGAGCCCAAGAATTTGAGGTTGTAGTGGGCCATGATGATGTCACTGCACTCTAGCCCAGACAAAACAGTGAGACTGTCTCAAAAATAAAAAACAAACTCAAAATGGGCTCAAAAACCTAAATTCATGTGCTTATATGATAAAACTTAGAAAAATATATAGGGATAACCTATGACCTTGGTTTTGGCAATGATTTCTTAGATATGACAACAAAAACACACCTCAAGAAAACTTAAGTAAACAACTTCATCAAACTTAAAAGCTTTGTGCTTCACAGGACACTATCAAGAGAATTAAAACACAGAATGGGAGACACTATTTGCAAATCATGTATCTGGATAAAGGTCCAGTATCCAAAATATATAAAGAACTTATATATTTTGTTGTTTTTGCAACAACAAAAAGACAAACAATTAAAAAATAGGCAATGGACTTGAAAAGACATTTTTTCAAAGAAGATACACAAAAGAACAAACAAGCACATGAAAGAATATTCAACTTCAGTGGTCATTAAGGGAGTACAAGTCAAAACCACAATGAGCTACTACTTCATACCAATTAGGATGGTGTATCTGTCCATTTTTTGTTGCTTAGAATACCAGACTGGGTTAATTTATAAAGAAAAGGGGTTATTTAGCTCACAGTTCTGCAGGCTGAGAAGTTCTACAGCATGGCCCTACCTTCTGGCAAGGACTTTTGTGCTGCATCACAACATGACAGAGAAGGTCAATGGGGAAGTGGACACGTGAAGAGGGGAAAACCTAAGCAGCATTCTGGCTTTTCAAAAACCCACTCTCTGAGGAACTAATCCATTCCCTTAAGAACTAATTCAGTCTCTGGAGAGCAAGAATACACTCACTATCGTGGGAACAGAACCCAGTCACTAAAGAAGGATGCATCCCCACAAGCCAAACACCTCCCACCTACCTCCCATCCCCAAATTTGGGAATCGAATTTCAACATGAGTTTTGGGGGGTACAAGCAAACCATATCCAAACTATAGCAGATAGCTATAAAACAAAACGAATGGACAATAATAAGTGTTGGCAAGGATGTGGAGCAATGGGAACTCTCATACGTTGCTGGTGGAAATGTAAAATGGTGCCAGCTGCTATAGAGAACAGCTCGGCAGTTCTTCAAAACATTAAAAAAAATTACCACATGACCCAGCAATTCCACTCCTAGGTATATACCCAAAAGAAATGAAAACATATGTCCATAAAGGAAATTGTACACAAATGTTAATAGCAGCATTATTCACAATAGTCATAAGGTACAATGAAACAATGTGGTATGTATATGCAATGGAAAATTATTGAGCCATCAAAAGGAATGACGCATGCTACAGCTTGGATGAACCTCAAAAACATTATGCTAAGTGAAAGAAGCCTAATACATATTAAATGATTTTATTTACAAGAAACATTATAAGTAAATCTACAGAGACAGAAAAGCAGATCAGTGATTGACAGGAGATGGGTGGGGAGGGAGGCATTAGGGCAAATAGGAAGTGATTACTTAATGGATATAGGGTGTTCTGGTATCACTGAAAACATTCTGAAACTACAGCGAGAAGGTGGCTGCACAATAACACAACTGCCTAAAAGTGTACTAAACTGTATACTTAAAACTGGTCAAATATAAGTTATCTGAATTTCACCTCAATTTGAAAAAAAAGTAAAGGCTAATGCTGAGAAATCAATATTAACTACCAAACACTAATATGAAATAAATAGTTTTGCTTTTTATTATATTGGTATTTACACTATTGTTAGGTGCTTAGTTCACCTTTCCCAACTTCTTAAAAAGTAATCTGTAGTTACCAGTCAGGGAAGCTTTGAAAAGTGTAGTAAATTCTGACAATTATTTTAAGCATGTGTATATTTATTCTACCTACTTTATAACTAACTCTAATGGAAACGAATTTACAATATAGATAAGTCATCATTTACATAGATGAACTGTGGTTATTTCTGTGAGTTAAAATGAATTTTTCCCTAATCAAAGAAAGGTTTGGGAACTCCAGAGAAGTATCACAGAATTTGTTCATAAACCAATACATATTCTTAGCCTATATATAGCCCTGGAAATATGCTGAGGTTTTGCTCTTTTTCCTTTCTTTCTGGATATTCTGTTTTTAAAGACATAGAAAAGTTCACCCAAACACAATTCCAGTGTTAAGTTTATATAAAAATGCCTATTCGGAATATCAGTTTTTATATAGTATCACAGTTTGAATTTATGATGGTTTTCCAGGAGCTACATTTAAAATATTATTTTATCATTCCCTTCTCCAGGCTATTTCCTTTTCCATTTATTCTCTGAATCTTTTCTCCCCTTACTCTTATTACAATGTGCCAATTCCAGGGCTTGGGTCCTAGAATTCAGAAATTAGCATTTTTTCTGTCTCTCTCACACACACCACTATGCAGAATTAAGCCTACACTGTATTGTGCTTCCTTTCCACAATACCAGGATTTCAAGTCTTTATACTTCACATCCACTGCAATAAAGTTGCAATGTCCATATAGTCTTTCACTTTAATGTTGATTCAGGTCATTACCACCCACCCTGTGCCCCCCAACTCCCCACATTCCAATCATGGACCAAAAGAAACTACTTAATGCAAAGTAACTTTTGCCAAGAAGAAAAATCTAAAACTCAAAAATACTAAATAAACCATTTTATCTAAGCAATTATTTTCGCGAAGATTAAAACCGTAAATGTGACTTAACACCGAATACCAAAAAACACAATGTAGTCAACTAAACTGAAGTAAGTGAAATGGTCATGTTATTATGTTTTTATTTCAATATACAATAATCATGTTATCCAGTCTTCTTTGAAAACAAAAAGGGAAATGACATCATCAAAAGCAATCAATTTGTGTAGCATCATGGACTCTCTGGGCTTTTTAAATATTGGAGATGCTTTGGACAATGTGACTTAAAGCTAGAATGTAATTTTTCCACAAAAAATTTTCTTACACAACTCCTGATTAAAGCATCACAATTTCTGAAAGCACACTTAAAAAAGGAAAACATCGAAGACAGTACTTACAACTGAATAAAATTAAATCAAGTATCTAAGAATAAATTTAACAAAAGATATGGAAGACTTCTAACCAGAAAGCTGTAAAGCTGCAGTCCCCAACCCCCAGGCCGTGGACTGGTACCATGGACCAGTACCATTGGTCGCCTATTAGGAACTAGGCCATAGAGCTCCATCTCTTGTCCTCCCTCCCCCTGAAAAATTGTCTTCCATGTCTTCTGCAAAACTTAGGAACCAGACCACACAGCGGAGAGCAAGAACAAGCTAGGGAAGCTTCATCTCTTCATCTATATTTATAGCTGCTCCTCATCACTCATATCACCGCCTAAACTCTGCCTCCCCACCTTCCCTCTACCTAACCTCTCCACCCCCCACCCTGTGGAAAAATTGTCTTCTATGAAACGAGTCCCTGGTGCCAAAAAGGTTGGGGACCGCTGTTCTAGGTGATACAGATGAATAACGTCATGATCTCCAAACAAGGAAAGCTTTTTTTAAACAACACAAAAAACACTAAGCATAAAGGAAAAACCTTATACATGTAACCATGTAAGAACTTTTCTGCACCAAAAGATAACCATTTTCAAAGGCACCATTTATGAAAAAAGAATTACTTTACAGAACAGGATATCAAAATGGTCAAGGCTAAGGTGCTCAACCTCATTAGTAGCCAGGAAAAATGCAAATTAAAACCATCAAAAATGGCTACAATTTTAAAAGACTGACAATAATAAGTGCTAAGGCAAACATGAAAGAAACAGAACTCTCATATACTGTGGTGAAAGAAAAGTTTGGCAAAACCACTTTGAAAAACAACTTAGCCTTATATTACTAACAACACACCTTATGACCAGGAGATTTCACTCCTACATATATATGCAGGCTGTACATGTGCACTGAAAATGCATTAAGAGTGTTCTTACCAGTATTATTTGTAATGGCCCAAACCGAAAATAATCTAATGTCCATCAAGAATAGAATGGAGGCCGGGCGCCGTGGCTCTCGCCTGTAATCCTAGCACTCTGGGAGGCCGAGGCGGGCGGATCGTTTGAGCTCAGGAGTTCGAGACCAGCCTGAGAAAGAGCGAGACCTCGTCTCTATCAAAAATAGAAAGAAATTAATTGGACAGCTAAAAATATATAGAAAAAATTAGCCGGGCATGGTGGTGCATGTCTGTAGTCCCAGCTACTTGGGAGGCTAAGGCAGTAGGATTGCTTGAGCCCAGGAGTCTGAGGTTGCTGTGAGCTAGGCTAACGCCATGGCACTCACTCTAGCCCGGGCAACAATGTGAGACACTGTCTCAAAAAAAAAAAAAAAAAGGAATGGATAAATGTGGCATAATCACACAATTTAATAAAAAATGAGGTATAGGTCCACACAACATGGATGAATCTCACAAACAATACTGAGCCAGGGAAATAATACACAAAAAATAGTGTGATTTCATCTATGTAAAGCTCAAAAACAGACAAAGCCAAACCACAACATTTAGGGATACAGACTTAGGAGGTAGAAATATTTTTTAAAACCAAGAAAATCATAACCAAGAAAGTCAGGATAATGGTTCCTTTAGGGGAAAGAGAGCTACTGTAATGCAAAGAAGCACACAGTGGGGGGAGTTTCCATGGTGCTGACAATGTTCTGGTTCTTGATCCAGATAGTTCCAGTGTTTACTTCATAATAATTAATTATTTAAGTAGTACATTTATGTTTAATACACTTTGTTTTACTTCACAATGAAGTTCTTTACAAAAAGCAAATAATTGGGAAAAGTCTACTCAACATTATAAACAATTACTGTAGCTAAAAAAGGTATATACAAATTGATATGATTTATTTTTAATGGTTCATGTCACTTTGTGGCCTGGTCACAAATGGTCTCTGCTCTGGCCCTGGTCCTCTTCTTGCTCTTGCTCTGGCTTAGTATGAATGCCAGCACCTTTCTTTGCTCAATCTTTATTTTTCTATCAGTTTGTTTTATCTTGGAAAATGATAAAGCTGTAAGTGTTAAATCCTCCAAATTCCAGTTTTTGAATGAGTAAAATGCAAACTATCAGTGGGTAAGGAATAGTTTCAGGTACTACACTGACCAAAAGATTTTTGGTTTTTTTGTTTCTTTTTGAGATAGAGTCTTGCTTTCTCTGTAGCTAAGGCTGGAGTGTAGTGGCCTCATCACAGCTCACAGCAACCTCAAATTCCTGAGCTCAAGGGATCCTCCTGCCTCAGCCTCCTGAGTAGCTGGGACTACAGGTGCAAGACACCACACCTAGCTAATTCTTCTATTTTTTTGTAAAGACAGGAGTCTCTTTCTTGCTTGTGCTGGTCTCAAACTTCTAGTTTCAAGCAATCCTCCTGCCTTAGCCTCCCACAGTGCTAGGATTACCTGTGTGAGCTACCACATTGGGCCCAAAAGTTTTTATCCTAATAGTTGTTTAAAGAGTTATTTTCCATTCATGGAAAGTGACACTGGTTTCCCACTCACTGTAATATTCTAGTGCCTTTCCAGAATGAATTCAGGGGGCGAACTGACAATTTAAAAAACTGTTGAGTAAATAATAGTAAAGATAGTAGGTATCTAGAGCAAAATTGATGACACTTGTACCTGAATGACTCAAATTCTGAAAACACAACTTTGATCCACAGCTTTTACTATGTGTTTCTGGGATGTGTATCGGATAAACCCAATTTAGCCGTGCAGATAACTGATAACAAGATTATTTACTCTTCTGTAAAGCCTAAATAAATTACTGAGCAAACCCACAAATGTTACTACATTAGAACTATATTGTAATTAGCTAGCAAAGTAACCTCTAACATTTCAGTGCTTTAAAAAAAAAAAAAAAAGGAAAGACATCTGTGCATTCTGTCCCTGGTATACAATGGCCCACAGTAGAAAAAAGCATAAACTTTCCAATTAAACCTGCACTAACTAGTTGTAAGACTTTTTGGAAATTACTACACTTTTCCAAGCCTTAGCTTTCTCACATATGAAGTGAGGATAACAGTATATACTTCCTGCAAATAACTTCACATTTCCAAGCTTTGGTTAGGAATGAGAATAACAACATAACAGCATTGTCATACGGATTAAATGGGAATTTATGTAAATGGCTTATCAAAATAAAGTACATGATAGACACTTAACAGTTGTCATCGGTTTTCCCATTTCTCTTTGCTCTGTACACACATAGAACACAAAGCCACAGAGCATTGTTAACCTTTCCCCAACAGCAACATGTTCACCAAAATAAATCCATATGCATTCCCTTAACCTACTCGTTTTATCTTTTGGATAATGATAAGTGACTAAAGAACAGATACTATAATGTCCCCATTTCATATGTAAACTGAGGCTCAAAAAAAGCAGAGTAGTCTATATAGATCAGTCACAGAACTAAAATTAAACTCCAGATTTACCATAAATAGTTATTGACTTTGGCATTATAAGCATTTTAGTGCTGATGAGAAAACAATTCTATGTAATATGGAAAAAAATTATAGTGTTTTCAGAAAACAGATCACAGTCCTGAGAATATCCAATGGGATCCATAACGTAAATCAGGAATCACATATAGAAAGTAAAATTTAAGAATTTAATTTTTAAAGCAATTGAACTGCAAATGAAAATGATAAAAATAATTTCCCTAAAGCAGTAATAAAACGAATTCAAATTAGAAGTAGCAAAAATCTTCCAACTTCAGCCCATGTTCCAAAGATATCTATTTTCAGGTAAATGAACCAAGTGAAAACAACCCAGTCTCCACATCCTCAAAATTTTGTTATTTTTTTCTGGGGAAGGGGAGGAAGGCATAGGACCTAAAATCTCTAAAAAGGAGAACAATTCTTTAAAAAAAAACAAAAACAAAAACAGAACACACACACACTGACTCATGTTTTTATATAAAAGCACTCCAATTTCTCAGGGCGGGAACCTATCTTTAAATGTTTCCATTTTTAAATAAAGGTAGATATTTAAATTTTTCTTTCTGTATCTCACTCTTCAAAAGTAATAAATTCTTAGCAAAGAATTATTAATGGCTTTAGGCATGCTAATGGCAATATATTTATCTTTAAGATGTCTAGGAATTGCTTCAAAACAATATGGAGGAGATGGGGTGTGGGTATGAGAATAGAAAAAAAAAATTTAGCTTATTAAGTATGAAATGTTCGATTTCCTTAAGTACTAAGTTTGACAGTTGATATAGCTTACATTTCACTTTGACACGTCTTGTTTTATTTTTATTGTGAAGGTACATCCTCAGTCTCTCAAATGCATGTTTTGGCCTGTGATTACCTTTCAAAAAACTTTTAGAGCACTTTTTGTGAAACCATGGATAAGTCAAAAAATCAAGTTATTTTCAAATATGAGTTCCATCGAGGAACGAATGCAGCACAGACAGCTCGAAATATCAATAAAGTGTTTGGGAAGGATGTGGCTAATGAATGCACAGTACACTGATGGTTTGAGTTCTGTTGTGGTGATTTTAATCTTGAAAATGAGCCACGTGAGCTCCCTGAGACTGAAGTGGATAATGATGAGCTGAAAGCGGTAGTGGAAGTGATTCCATCTCAACCTACGTGAGAATTAGTAGCAAGGTTTGACATTACTATTCCAATCATACTGTACCACTGTAAACAAATCAGCAAGGTAAAGAAGCTGGACAGATGCGTTCCGCGCGTCAATTAAACAAGCATCAGAAGAGAAATCGTCTCCCCGCTTGCCTTTCTTTACTGTCATGACATAAAGGTGAACCATTTCTACACCATATTGTTACATGTGATGAAAAATGGATTCTTTTTGACAATCGCAGGTGTTCAGTACAATGGCTGGATAAAGATGAAGTGCCGAAACATAGTCCAAAACTGAATATTCACCAAAAAAAAGCTAATGGTGTCTGTTTGGTGGTGCAGTGCTGGTATTATCCGCTATAGCTTCATGAAACCTTGTCAATCAATTATAGCAGATGTCTACTGCAACCAACTAGATGAAATGATGAAGATGCCTGAGATTAAGAAGCCAAGATTGGTCAACAGAGACAGGCCAATCCTCTTGGAAGACAATGCTTTGACCACATGTAGCACAAACAATTCTACTCAAACTACAGAGGCTGGACTTTGAAATTCTCTGTTATCCACCACATTCACCAGACCTTGCACCAACTGTCCACCACTTCTTCCAGGCTTTGGACCACTTCTCGCAAGGAAAAATAGTCAATTCTCAACAAGCTATGGAAAATAGCTTTTGTGATTTCATCTTCACTGGCTCTCCAGGCTTCTTTGCTGCTGGCATAAACAAGCTACTGTTAAGACGGCAAAACTGTGTCGACAGTTTAAGTGCGTACTTTGATTAATTGTACTGCTTCTTGTTTGAGATATAATAAACTACACTTTTGATCTGAAATCGGACATTTCATATTTAATGACCTAATAAAACTGAAGTGACTTATTTTTAAAGCTGGGGTATGTGAAGGTTCACTAAACTATTTTGTCTTGATCTGCATGTCTGAAATTTCCATAATTAAGTTTCTTATAAAGTAACAAATTTGACAATGTTCTATGGAGTGCTTTGTCTTGCTTTAGGGAAACCTTTTAAGCAAACACATTCACCTAGAAAAAAATCTAGGTTTTTAATCATTAAGCATTGTATTTTTGCATGTGACATATATGTCATTTTAATACTTTTCCCAGTTGGAGTAGTAAAATCCTGTGATGCTATCTATGACTCATCTTCCATGGTAGCAGCTAATACCATATGTGACACTGAAATGTAATCAGACATCCTAAATATTCAAAGAGGCAAATTGAAACCCTCATACATTGACGGCAGAAATATAAAACAGTACAACCATTTTGGAAAACAGTTTGATAGTTTCTTAAAATGTTAAACATAAATTTAATGTATGGCTCAGCAATTCCACTCCTAGGTATCTACCAAAGAGAAATGAAAACATATGTCTACACCAAAACTTGCACAGCAATGTTCATAGCAGTATTATTCACAATAGCCAAAAATTAGAAACTCAAATGTCCATCAAGTGGTGAATGGCTTTATTCAAGTGGGTGAATGGATTTTTATTGTGAAGAGTATTCAATGGATATTCTTTACAATAAAATGGAATACTCTTCACAATAAAAAATAAAGTATTGAAATCCCAGTACTCTAGGAGACCAAGGCTTGAGATCACTTGAGGCCAGGAGTTTGAGATCAGTGTGGGCAACATAGCAAGACCAAATCTCTACAAAAAATTGCTTAAAAAATTAGCCAGACATGATAGCATATGCCTGTAGTCCCAGCTACTCAGGAGGCTGAGGCAAGAGGATTGCTTGAACCCAGGAATCTGATGTTGCAGTGAGCTATAATGATGCCACTGCACTCTAGCCTGGGTGACAGAGCAAGATCGTGTCTCAAAAAAAAAAAAAAGGTATTGAAACATGCTGTAACTTAGATCATATTCAAAACCATTAAACCTTTAATCAAAGCCAAACAGAAAAAGACCATATATTGTGTGATTC
>CAUYSK010006299.1:0-59909 GCA_963575035.1 Avahi laniger
TCTTTGTTTTGGACTGAGCTCCTGCACGAGGCCCCAACAGACCAGACCAAACCAGAATGGAGTCACTCATGCTAGGTGCCACATAATGAAACTGAACTTTGAAACAGGCCGGTCTTCCAAAAAACAGGAGATTCACAGCCATCCTTCAGAAGGGGCCCAGTGAAAGGTGGCCTTACTAGTAACCTACCTATTGGAGGAAAATAAAGTAAGAGAAATAAATTCAAAGCACATAATTGCCCCCTTTGAAGAAAAGACTCACAACACAACTACCCCTTTGTTTTGTCTAATTAAAACATTTGTGGCCTACCTTGTTCTAAGAGTTCTTTCTCAGCCTGAGGAGGCCTCAGTGGACATCAGGGGTACGACCTCCCTATTCCAGCTCTTTGCCTCACTTCCTGCCAAAAATCTAGATAAAGTAACTTTGAAACAATCAATCCACTTTTCGTTCCCTATTTCTGCTTTCTTTAGCTGTTTTCTGCCTCTAAAGCCAACCTCATCCACTCAGCTTATTGGAACACACACTCTATGATATTTTACAGAATGAGACATTGCCTGATTCTTGAATTGAAAATAAAAGCCAGTTAAGACACTTAAACTAAATTTGTAATTTTGTCTTTTGACAAGAGTTTGGTTTTCCCTGTTTTCCAGGAGGCTGGTATCTTATAAACAAGTTCAGATATTTGGTTAGTCAGTTAAGAACACACTTGAATAATCTTTTTTTTTTTTTTTAGAGACAGGGTCTTGCTATGTTGCCCAGGCTGTAGTGCAGTTACTATTCACAGGTGTGATCATAGTGCATTACAGCCATGAACTGTTGAACTGCTGGCTTCAACCAACCTCCTACCCCAGACTCCCCAGTAGCTGGGACTACAGATGCTGCCTAAGAGTTAACTTTAATGAGTTTGCAAACTGTTTGTAAATGTTGGTTATGGAGAGGATGAGGGGTGTCGATGATGGTCATAATTTAAACTTTTTATTAGAGACAATTTCAAAAATGCACAAAGTTAGAGTAACATGATGAACTGCCACATTATCAGCATTTTGCCATCTTGTTTAAACTTTTTCCTTTCCTCTTCCCTTTTTAGGCTATGATTATTGATAATTCATGTATTTTTCATCCTGTGTTTGTATAATCACTTGAAAAATATACAAAGATTAAAAAAAAATGGAAGAAAGGGGAAGGAAAAAGAGAACAAAGGGAGAAGAAAGGAAATTTTTCCAACACAGTCTCTAGGAAATACCTAACATAGATCTGACATCGAATAAGATGGTCAGTAGCATAACACAGGGTCCCCAACCTTTTTGGCACCAGGGATCAGTTTTGCAGAAGATGATTTTTATATGGACTGGGGGCACAGGTGGGGATGGTTCTGGGATGATTCAAGCGCATTACATTTATCGTGCAGCCAAAACTCTCTGCTAATGCTAACCTGTATTTGCGGCTGCTCCCCAGCACTAACAACACTGCCTCAGCTCCACCTCAGATCATCAGGAATTAGATTCTCATAAGGAGCACGCAACCTAGATCCCTCGCATGCACAGTTTACAGTAGGGTTCATGCTCCTATGAGAACCTAATGCTGCCACTGATCTGACAGGAGCTGGAGCTTACGTGGTGATGTGAGTGATGGGAAGCAGCTGTAAACACAGATGAAGCTTTGCTCCTTTGCCGTGCCGCCCGGTTCCTAACAGGCCTGACTAGCGGTTGGGGACCACAGGCGTAACTGCAGGAACACACACATAACATTCACACACACGCAGCTAAATTACAATGCTTGCAAAGTCTGAGCACTGTTATACAGAGTATATCCTGTTGACTGACACTGAAAGTTTATTAATTTGGAAGATATGAGGCCAATGGTTCCCGACTCTTTCTGGTATGAGGACCCTATTATAATGTCAAATAGTGTGCTGTTTTCCATATCATCGTGGTATTTTTGGTGTCCTTTAAGTTAGGGGGAGAAAAGATTGACACAAACCCACTGTTCAGTAATGCTTTGAAATGAGTTTGTGTTTTACGAGATCTCCTGGCCACCTTTCCCCTACATGCTCCACTCCACGACAGCCCCCACAAATTTGTGGGTTATTTGGGAAAAAAAAATTCAGGGTCTCTGCGTGTTTAAATTGTTCAAGAATGTCACCTTACTTAATCACAAATGAAGTGTTTCCTGGAGGGGCCTCCAGCCCTTTCCTTGATTTACAAGAGCAGCCTTCATTTGCATGCCAAAGGCGCGCGCTAATCCTCAACCTCAGCTGCTTCCCAGAGAGGCCTGTGCCCCACAATCCTGTTTATCCTGCTGTTTTATTTAGCAAGGCTTTTCTTCACAGAGCGTGCAGGCCCCCATTTCAGGCCAGCCAACTTGATTATCCCAAATCCCTAATTAGTGTAATTAAAGCTTTAATGGATTGCAGCCAGGATATAAACCATGCAACTCCCCCCCTCCCCGCCCCAACACATTGCTTGTTGAGTGGGCAGGAATGGTCCACACCAGAGGGCTTCTTGAGTGACTGAAGGCCCTGCTCTCCAGAAAGGCCCTGGTCACCTCTGCACCCAACACCCAGGCCCTTTCTGGTGATCAGGAAGCCTCTTTCATCAGGATCATGCATGCAAACCAAGCTGTCTTCCCCAACCCACAGTGTCTACTGAAGCAATGGGCAGTTTCAGATGGGGATTGTTCTCAATAATTATTGCAACAACTGCTAGCCTCACAGGGATCTTCCTCCTGTCAGTAAGTGCCCCGGGAAACAAGACAAATACCCTAACCAAAGTAATTCCTTGCAATCTATAAGAATCTTGTTCTAAGATTCTGCAGAACACTCTTATATTAACCCCGATGCAGAAAATCACTGAGAACTTTTCCAGTAACCAACCCCAAAGGGTCTACAGCTTGAATCCATAGTTTTCTTACGTGTTCCCTGCAATGTGCAAACTGACCTGTTTTTGAAATGGCTCTGGAATGTTCACATGAGCTTCAGCTGGATATCTGGAAGTTAATACTCAATGAAGGAATAAGGGGAAAAGATCTATGATTTTAAAAGTCTTTTCAATATGTACAATGCTAGGTGCCTTGTCACTATTAGCTTATTTAATCCTCACAACAGATTATTAGTCCCACGGATAGGTGAGGAAATTGAACCTCCAAGAGACATTAGGTAGCTTATCCAAGGACCTACAGCTAAATAATGCCATAGGAAAGACACCAACAAAAAGGCTAAAGATCGTAGCCATTGGCCATACGAAGCTATGAACACTTGAAATGTGGCTAGTACAACTAAGGAATTGAATTTCTAATTTTAATTAATCTTAACTTAAACAGCCACATGTGGCTGACAGTTACCACATTGAATACAGAAACAGAACATTTCAATCATCACAGAAAGTCCTAGTAGGCAACTGTACCAGCTGATAAGAGTTCAGTCCGAATAGCTGGGTTCCACATTGCGGTGGACACCCGAGGGGTTTAAACAACTAGGTCAGCATCTAGATTTGGGAGTCTTCCACCCAGAGGCGGAAACCAAGGGGAGAGAGCAGGGAAAGAAAAGCGAAGGTTAAGAAGAAAAACTTGGGGAAACACCTACATTTTAGAGGGTAGAAGGGGGAGGTATTCAGGAATAGAGTTCTTATACTTTTTTCAGACTTAGTATTTTATTTCTCCTCTTATATTTTCAGATGAGCATTTGGGGAACAAACATTGTTTAAGATTGCAGATCTGCCTTTGGTGATGAAAAGTACATTTATTTATTTGATTGTTTTGTGCAAAGACGTGTCCTCCCTTTCAAAGGCTTCTAGCTCATAACCGGGGCACACTGGATGTAGAAAAATGTTAATATGGGACACAGCATCACGTGGCTTTGATAAATACGCAGGAAGTAGCTGAAATTCAATTTCAAACTGTCCACAGATCCCCTCAAATAATGAGATCCCAACAGTTTGCTGAAATAAAACTCTAACATAGGTCCCTGCTGTGAAGGGTACTTTACGATGATTTTTACTTACACCTCCCTTTCAGTTGCCTGGAGGATTCTTTGTGATGTTATCTGATCCTGTATTTCTTACTGTGTAACCAAAGCCACCCAGAGAAAAAGTCTAATCCTTTTCCTTATTGGGAGTAGAAAGTCTGCTCACAATGCCTTTGCACTAGCAGAATTTGACTTTGGTAAGGCTCGAGACCAAATTGTTTTCCCTTGGAGAAGGTGAGAAAATCTTGGGCTAGTTTACCTCCATACTCTGTGTCCTATGGAATGACAGGAGTCTGGAACTCCCACTGACTTCAAAAGGACATTTCTCACCCACCCCTGGAAATGGAGGTGAGTGATGCAGAGAGGGAGGAAGGAAGAGGGAGCAGTGAGAAAGGTATTAGCAAGGTGTTAAATGGGCTGCTAAGATTAAGGTTAAAGTTGGAACAAAAAACATGAAATTTAGAGTTCCGAAAAACCAATTAAGACATTTCCAACTCTTCCCCCCTATATAATGTACAATAGGGCTTTGGTGACTATTTACAGCGCATGTGGCCCTAAAATGCACAATGTAGAATTTGGGAAAGAGGAATTCTGGGAATTAAAATGCGTGAAGCGTGCAAACAGAATGCCAGCATTGCCTATTAAAACTGGGGAAGACTGGAGAATGGCAAAATTAAGCTCCCATTCCCCCATCCCCCATCCTCACTTGCAATTGTTGCAGGCAGTGTTTCCAATCACTGTGCGGTGCTGAATTACACAGCTGCTCGGGCCTCATTTATGCAATTAACCACTCAGTCTCTGAGTCCGCATCACTCCCTGGGAGAACATGAGGAATTTGTGAGGAGACAGTATATCTTTCAGGATACCTGGGAGCCATTTAGTGGGTAATTCACCAAATAGAACCCCAGTGTCTTTGAAAGAGTTAATTCATCTCCTGAGGGCCTCTAGAATCTGCTTCCTCATCAGGCCTAATGGGACCAAAGGGAGGTCATTATAGAACAGTTTATATGAATATTTTTTCTGTAATCAAATTGACTTTTTCTAATCATGCAATATGTTTTTGAGAAAAGGAAAAAGAACAAAAAATCTAAAAAACAGAAGGCCATGTTTTTTGGATAAGTAGGACAGTTGAGGAGGGAGGTCTTCTCTAAGGCCTGGCTTATCTCTGCTCTTTGTCTGGAGGGTCCAGAACGAGAACAGAGCCTTACAGGCCGGGCCCAGGCAACCTCCGGAGGATGGGATGCTGCGGACCTGTGTGGTCATCTCACTACACTCGGGACAGAAGCCACTCGCTCTCCCTCATACCCGGTCAGAGCTCTGTTCAAGTCCATTCTTCCTCTCCATCTCTTGCCTAACAAACATTTCCAGAAGGAGGAATTCCAGCCCACCTGTGGGAGCCCTTCCAGATGCCTCATTTCTCTTATACAAACATGCTTTGGCCATTTTCTGACCTACCCTCCTCTCACTATAATCGAAGCCTGATTTCTCTCACTCATTCTCCGTGAGGTTGTTACAGAACAGGGGCTCGGGTACAGAGAAACAAAGGTGGACCTGCAGGCGAGGCCTGTGTCCAGCTCTACCACGGACTAGCTATATGCCTGGGATCAAAATTTTAATCTCAGGTTTAGTTTCCTTAACCTGTAAAATGGGCATTTTATTTATTCATCCTTTTATTTCCACCAGTTCTGAAAGAGTGTAAGGTGGCTCTCCAGGATACAGAAAAGACAATAAAACAGACTGATAGGAGAAGCAGGAAAAGAAAGACAAAACGAAGCTGGGGACAGAGCATAAGGGCAGGAATGGGGCTGAAACAAAATGGGGGTAGGAACTTCCTATTAGGTGTCTGCTATGTGGGTTGAAAGTTCCAAAAGCTCACAAATCAAAGTTCAACTAATGGAAGGACTTGCTCCCAGTATTTTCAGCAGGCCTGATGTGTACCATAACTCAATCTAAGACGTATTTATGGAGGTTCTTGCTGTATGTGGGCTGAGGGGACATAGAGGGGGACAGGGTCTCCGCTCTCCAAGTGCTAACAGACTGGTAACAGGAGTCTGAAGGAGGGCACAAATCACTCGGAAGCAGATTATGCGGAGTATGTTATGAACTGGACAAGGCTCAAAGACGACGACTGTGTACAGTTGGGCCAGGAGGCTGCACTTCATTCCTGGATATTAAGAACTGTGTGTGCAAGTCACCCCCAGCTCCTGTATGTTTATGACTGTCTGTATGAATTCCACGTATCTTGTTGCTAGACTGTATTTCTGACTTTCTCACACCTTCAGCAGGACCGCCGGGAAAGCAGCCCTTACATCCCTAACTGAACATGGAAAATCCTAGCCAGGCGTGGTGGTGGAGCGCCTGTAGTACCAGCTCTCGGGATGCCAAGACGGGAGGATCCCCTGAGCCCAGGAATTCGAGGCCCACCTGGGCAACATAGTGAGACTCTGTCTCCAAAAAATAAATGAATAAAAATACAATAAAAATGAAATATCCTGCTCACTAGCTAAGGATGAGAGAGCCGTGTGGCTAACATGTACCTTGCCATTCTTGCTCAGTCTCCCATATGGATGTAGTACTTCTTACCAAGGATAATACTCTTCCTTTTCATGCACGGTCCTGCCAGAGTCTCCCAGGAGCTCTGTTCATCCTTGATTCCCTCTCACGCTCCGCACGCCTGCAGAAAAGGGGCCTCTGAATCTCCCCAGACAAGCTTCGAGCTCTTGTCTTTTAGATCACGCCGCCCCCGGTGTGCCAGTGGAACTTATTTGTGGTAGTAAGCAGAGCACCATTTACTTTCCTTGAAGAATTTCAGCTGGTCAAGGAGCGAGCCCTAGCCCTCCTGCGAGGATTAGCCTCGGCCTCAGGAACCAGTAAGATGGCAGCCGCCAGCCATTTTAGCTGCCAATTACTGCCAGGAGTTTACTATCAGGATGACTCCTTCAAGCAGGCCCTATTAAAAAAATAATCACCATCTGCTAGACTCCCTTTTTTATTAAACTGGTCATTAATTACTGGTAACAACTAATTTCGTCTAGATTTTATTGAGTAATTATAAAATAAACAGGGAGGATATCAAGCTTCCTGCCTTGCTGAAGGCAGAAATTCTTTATAACGCAATGTTTCAAAAGAGGGCTGTAATAATCCTCCAAATTCCATTTAATATGGTAATTATAATTCACAAAATTCATCCTTCCTGCAGTTAACGAGTGCCTTCTTTCAGCTTAGCTCAGCTTAACTTCAGCTTGGGTCATTAACTAGCGAGCTACTCTTCACCCCCTGGTAACAATAGATCGTTTATGGGTTATTGCCTAATTAATCGAGGTGCACGATTTGATCACAAACACTTCTTAAAAAATTTCATGTTCCAGGTATCATATAACAATATGAGATTATTGCAGAGTAATTAAAAATGGAGTAAGTTTTAATGTTTTGATTAGAACAGGTTCATTATCCTGGATAAGGTGAAGTGCAAAGTTTTACTGATGTTTTTCAACTACAACATTTAGGTTAAAACATTTGAAACAAGCCATTAATTTAATAACATGCTCATCCAAAACAAATCATCACTCATTTCTTTTTACTGCAAAAGTAATTGAGTAATGAATAATGAAAATCATCCCATTGAAAAGGGCAGTAAATATGTTGACTTTATTATTAATACTCAATTTTGGTTAATAAGGCAGCTATTAAATTTGAAACATGATGGACCTGATTTATTGACATATTCAAACGAACAGTGAAATACTACTACTGGGGTTCTTGTAGTAGAAAAATGATTATTCAACTGAAAATGATTATTCAACTCAAATTTTAAGTTCACATTTAGAACTAATTGACCTTAAACCTCTTATCCCTGGTATTGTATCTAACATATTCCTTAAAAGGATTTAAGCTGCGTATATGTGTGCACTGGAATTCTCTGATGAATCAGTACAGGTTTGGTCATTCTTAGATTCTATCCAAAAGGAGTTCATAATTCAATACCAAAAGGATATTAGTTATACCTAAAAGATGGTTTGCAGCCTACGCCTCAAACACAACATTTTAGTGATGGTTCAGAGGAAAGAAAAAAAAAAAGAACTCATTAAATTTAAAGGGCATCAGTGGAGTGTTTTTTATTTTTCTCCTTCAAATAGGATTATAGTCGATTCTTGTTGTTCACAGTAGTAAGTTTCTGTGAACACCGAACCACTGCTCCTAGGGGAGATCCAAGGTTAGGTTCCTGTGAGCCTCTGGTCACAACATTTTTGTCAACCAACTGATACATAACCTTGTTTTATGTGTGCTTCTGTTTAAAGATACCTTATTTAATATATACTGTTGACTCACTGAACTCAGGATCAACAGTACTATGACCCATGCCTAGAGAAAGCTTATCTAACACTTACATTTTCTCCGTAAGTCACACTGAAGACTTCTTGCCCTTAGGAACACTAGACAGCACTTCAGCACTGTCTCGGGGCAATTTAAACAGCAAAATCACCAACAAAAAGCACAAAATGCAAAAAACATGGCACTAAACACACTGCGAAAAACATGTTTACAGTAGAGGACCTGAAACAAGAAGGCAGAGCATTGCCCTGTGCGACCTCAGCCGGGAAAGTCTGCAACCAGGCAACTCAAATTTCTCGCTGTCCTGCCCATGTCAGTAAATGACTTTGAAAGCAACACAAGTATTGATTTGGGGGTTACAAATAAATTTTAGTGAGAAGACAAATTCACAAATACCTACTCTGCAAATAATGGGGATTGACTGTACCTTATACCTGTGGTCCACAACCCCCAGTCCATGGACTGTTAGGAAAACAGGGCCACATGCATCACCACCTGAGCTCTGGGCCACGCTGCCCGCCCCTGCTGCCCCCGGGTCTGTGGAAAAATTGTCTTCCATGAAACTGGTCCCTGGTGCCAAAAAAGTTGGGGACCGCTGCCTTATAGAACACGCTCTTACTATTCATTTGCCCATGTATTGTTATATTTGCTTAACCACTGTAATTCTTTTTCACTTGTAGATAATCTCAGCCCTATTATAGGCCCTTCATGTAATGTTAAGGACCAAAACATACATAATTTAGTAAAGCCTGAAATTCATTTCTGCAAATTACTAACTTCTAGAAGAATTGCAAATGTAATTAAAGTTTTCAGCAATATATATTTTGGGGACATTTCAAGTTCTTGTCAAACATTTTCTTGCATATTTCAGAGAAGGGCTTCATTTCACTAAGGGGCATTAAGTAACACCCTGAGTTTGCTTAATCATCAACAATTAAGCTTGTTTAACCAAATCAACAATGACATTTGTGATACAAAGGACTTCTTGCCTGTTCCTTCATGGGAAGGATATTCATAACCCAATTTTAAGCTGAAATTCAATTAAAATTATTTAGTGGCTATATTAGGAGCTGGGCCAGAGATCACAATTGATAGCCCACAGAGTGCTGACTCAAGACTGACAAAATGAGATTTCATGTGACAATCAGACTTCCAGATTCTCTTGGAAAATCAGTAGCTCTGTTGCTCTGGCTCCCAATTCCTACACAGCAACAATGCACTGAACAGTAACAATGAAGCAGGGAAGCAACCTGCCTCCCACAAAAGGGCTATGGGATTTCAAATTCACTCCCTATTTTTCTAGGACCCAGCCAGGTTCAGTCTTTTATGTAACTTGCTTCACACTCCTAAGCACTTACGTTTTTCTACCCCTGGCCTAGGCATACAAAACCTTAACAACACTTATTCAACAAATATTAGGTGCCTACCACATGCCAGGCAGCCTGGCTCTCTGAGCATAGCAAAATAGGTCCCTATGCGAGTTGGAGAACTTGAATTTGGCAGAAAAACCAAAAAAAGTAACCAACAGATCAGTGATCCTCAACTAAGGAAGGAGAGGGATAAGGTTTTAAAATGTACTGAAAGAATTCTGGTTGACAATAAAAATTAGATTTTCCTATAAGGGAGGTGAACAAGGGAATTGCATGTGTTGGGGCCTATAAAATCTCCAGAGTTATGACATTAGAAGGTATTTTTAGGATGCATCAGCTGTTGAGAATTTCACTTTAATTATGTGGACAGGAGAAGTGGATTCACTTAAGGGTTTCTCTTGTACTGTTATTTTACGTTGGACATAGAGGGATCCTTGCTTTGCTAAATGCTTTCTTTCAAAATATACTAAGATCCTGTGATGGGTTTTGAATGGCCTTAAATAATCCTTCCAGGATCATCTGCCCCTCGAAATATGTATACATACCTACCTGCAAGGGGGCTGATGTATGAGCTAATGACGTTGCCATTGTTCTAGGTCCCACAGTCGACTCCACCGATTGAGGCCAAAACTATGTTTCCATATTCTTAAGCCTGGTCTAAGAGCCTCAATATGCAGGGCTGTGACAGACCCATCCGTTGATGCTTTGGACTTGAGATAGTGGGGCCCAGATAACAAATTTGAGTCTGTTTAATATTCTTTTTTGAATCTGGAGCTCTCCCTAACACTAGGTGACTATGTAGAATACAAAAGAGGAAAACTTTCAAGTAAGGATTTTGATATAAAAATTGCACAGAGCTAGAGAATCAATGAGTTAACAGAAAGGGCAATTTGCACAGCTACAGGGGGCTTTGGACTAGAACTGGCAGGGGGCAATGATTCAGGCCTCCCTGATCCCCAAGAAGGCCATGCCTCTCCTGAGAGCTGCGTCAAAGTAGGGGACTTTTGTTCCACAGCTGGGATGCCTTTTGCAAGTAACCTCATGAATACAGAATGTATTACCCACAAAAATGTTGGGTAAGGAGTAGATCCAGGATAGTTAGTTCAGTAGCACCTAGGACTCAGGTTCCTTCTCTTTTTATCTTCCCCAGCATGTTGGATGCTCATTCCTGGTTACAAGAAGGCTGCAGCATCTCCAGTTATCTTTTCATAAAATATGAATCACAGTCTTTTTTTAAAGACAATGAGGACCTTTTCCAGAGTGCTTCCCCTCACTCTTCACGCTGGCGTATTTCCCCTCATGTTTCATTCACTAGAACTATATCACAATGTCATGCTTACATCAATCAGTGGCATGGAGAATGAATTGCCACCATTAGCTTAGACCAGACTTCTGATTCCATAGATCTAAGACGGCACCTAAAAATTTGCATTTCTAACAAGTTCCGAGGTGATGCTGATGGTTTGAGAGCCACTGAGCTTAGACTACTCAAGATTTATCACTTACAGTCCTTCCAAGCAAATGAGATGGGGAGAGTGTGTTTTGGGTGGAAACTAGCAATAGAGTTATTAACACATGCTCTTTATAGACATATGATGTCTGATGAGATTTTCATGCTATGATAAACTTGCATAAGGATAGTTTTATTTGCCGAGTACTTCAAGCATTGTATTTTTTTTTCCCCCAAAGAGACAGGGTCTTGCTCTGTTGACCAGGCTGACCTTGAAACTCCTGGGCTCAAGTGATCCTCTTGCCTCAACCTCCCAAGTAGTTCAGAGTACAGGCACGTGCCACAGCACTCAGCTTATGTTCTTTCTAAAGACTACACAGAAAGATGGGCAATCACTGATGCTGTCTCTCAAGTATTCCTGGCATTTTTTGGGCACATTCCATTTTTGGGGCACATGGCAATACTACACTTCTTTGTTTCCCATGACTTGATTTGCCTAATGAAATGTGGGAAGCAATGATGCATCACAGTGGCGCTTCTTCCTGCTGTAGTGATTATAGGAAGTGAGTCAAGATAAAGCCTCTATCAGATCAGGTTCCTGAGTAGACTATAAGGAATAGAGCATATCTAATGAGCCATAGTGGACATGTAGAGTGAGCAAAAAACAAACTCCTGTTAAGTCACTGAGGTTTGGAGATTATTGCTGCAGTATAATCAAACCCATCCTCATTAATATAAAGGCTATAAAAATTTTATACTGCAATTTTTTTTTTTAAGCTGAAACACCCCATTTAAAAAAAATCCTAATGATCTTTTAAGCTTTGGCTTAAATTATGTCTTCATCATCATTCCGGCCAACATTTCTCACTTTGTGTGAACACTAATTCCAACTGTAAGAAAACCACAAGGTTCAGCACTTTGCTATTTTATAATTGCCCACATATATTATCACTTCATTGATTAGATCACAGACTTTTGGAGGGCAGAGGTCTTGTCATCTTATGTAGGCATCTCTGCATTGTCTTAAGCACAACAGGGAAATTAGCAACTTACTGGTAAAAATCTAGCTGAAGAACGGATCTGTCAATTTTTGTAGTATTTGAACTTTTCCACGTATTATTTGCACACAATCAAGCAGTTATGGGGCATGTGTTGCCTGCACTGCGTTATACTGGAAGTCTGAAAGCAGAGTTGCAAGCAGCCACGTGGTTGCTCCATTACGTGTGGTTGTGGCAATTTTTACCACCTATGCAAGCTTCCATTTCTCTGAGCAATTTGACTATACACGGCCTGTTCACTACATCTTTCCAAAAGGAATTAAGGAGTGGAAGGAGAAACAGTGGTGACAACTTAGGAGAAAAAAAGAATCAGCTAGCGTGATTTAAAAAGAAATTTGGTGAACTTACATTAAATTGCTGCTTAAATGTAGTATAAATGATATTGATTGTTGAAAAGGAATACTCAAGCCTGTTTCAAGTTTTGCTAATATCAATAAACTAAATGTGGGATTTTGTAAAGTCATCTGGCTTCTGTCTTCAGATTTTTGCTTTCAAGCACAAAAAGTATAATGGTTCTTAAAAGTAGAAGAGGCTGACTGAAGGTTACCTGCTTCGTAAGTGACGGAGGCAGCGTTGAAACACAGGTCCTAGTTAGGCCACTTAAAATGCTCCCATGGTGGACTATCTCATGAGGGTGGGATATAAAATTGCATTGTGCAAAATTACAATTTTTGAGCTCTAAGAGGGAAAAATTATGGACCTGTCCCCAAGCTATAAATAGGAACAGAAATGGGAAAATTTAGGGAGATAAACCAATAAGGGATAAAGATCATAAATCATTCATGCTCAAACCTGTGATGAGATAGATTTTAAAAAAAAAGATCCATCATTTAAATTTTCAAAAGTAAATGGAACATGCAAGCATGTCAATAATGTCTGAAAGCATGGTAGCGGTACATTTTGTCAAAAATATAACTATCAGAGCTAGATAAAGTAGAGAAGGCACGAGGATGCATCTATAAGGCAACGACATGACATAACAGCTTTGTAATAACTAAAGCAATGCCAAATTTGTTTGGGTGAAGTCTTAGAAAAGAGGAGTGACTTACAGTTACAAAAGGAGGGAGCTGGCTCAATTTTGTGCTACTTGACTCCAGGCGTGCTCCTGAAGACTAAGGACTCCACAGGGCCAAGGAGGGTTCAGGGCTACCAGCAGATCAATTGTACTGACGCCATTTATTAAAACATTAATTACCTAATCATTTCAAAAAGTACTGGTTAGGAATAGGCTCTAACTCTAAAGACCACTAACGTATACAGAGGGAAATTCACTCCTCCTTTCCAGACAATTTTAGTAATAAACAACTTGTAGAGTAGACCATGTTGGAAGCAGATGTGTAACTGCTCACATCTTGGAATCCTCGATCGCTGTCCTTGCAATGGAAGCGATGGGACGTCTCACAGGAGTGAATGCCTTCAGGGAAGTGCCTTTGGTATTGGAGGAACCAAAAGTGCCCCTGGCCCTGACCCAAGACTAATCCCCACCATTGTAAATTATACCCAACGGTAAAGACCTTACTGGGATGTTTTAGTACATCAAGTCCTTAGCTTTTTTTTTCAAAACTTCAGCCTCATTTGGCAACTGATGTCTCTTGGGGAGCAAAATTACTTACGTCGTTAAAGCTTCATCAAGTCATAATTTTATCATAATTGTTAACATAAATAACTACAGTAAATAAGTACAGAGAGATCGATTTGCTCTTGATATCTCAAAGGAGTCTTTATTTAGCTTTGACATATAAAATCAGGACATTATTTATTTGTGTTGCAGGCTGCGTATCAACTATTCACTTGGACATGTTTTAATTTGCTTTAGGGTTAGCACATTCTATAACTGAATTATGTAAGCAGGTCGGCTCCAAAAACAAGGTCTCACATAACAGCTAAGTGTAAATGACGACGGGTCATACGGCGTGTCAAATATTTTTCTGCTTTCCTCTGCTTCCAGTTCTTGACACCAGAAACAAACTTTGTTCTAGTGAAATAGAAAATGAAATCCTGCTAAGACAGGATAAAAGGAGGGGCATGTGAATAAATACGTGGGCCTCCCTCTTTCGCAGCCAGCCTTCAGCCCCGTTTGATCCGACTTGGTAGCACAGGACAAATTTTTCATTTGACTAATGTTTCCCCCTTACCCTTCCACCAACAACAGAGTAAGATATCGCCTGCAAAGATAAATTACCACAACATAATGACTGAAGGGAAAATATATGGTGTAATACAGAGAGGTCTAAATACCTATAAGTGGAAAAAAGCATAAACGACCATTTTAATTAATTTCCTAATGTAAAACACAGCTGTAGTAATGTTGGCAAGTCTCACCTGCCCGTTTTAAATTTGTGACATGAAATCATGCCACTTAATTAAGTCTTAATGCACAAAAATATATTTTATTTACTTTTTATGGAATACCAGCATTTAAAGCTTTCTATTTACGTGTGTAAGCGCTTTATAAATTACTTGAAATACTGAAAAAAATCTGACTACTACTAATCGGCAGTTACAAGTACCAGTTTTAGTTTCAATAATTAAATGCCTTTTTGGTGGACTCCTGCTGCTATGTGAACTAGCTCTAGGCTATTAAAGTAATGAGTCCGGACAGAGTCATCTGATCTCATGCTTGGTGCAAAACTCAAGGAAAAGGACTTTGCCCACAATTCCTGGTCTGTTTACCAGACTCTGCAACCAGACTGACTGCTGGAAGCATTAGAAAGCCTCTGGGCTTCCCCTTCCCCCTTCCAGCAAGTACCCAGTTTTGCTTTTTTTTTTTTTAACAAGTGTTATCTAGGAAAATACGGTATTATAGAGCCCTCTGCAGGCCAGAAGTTTTGTAGTAGCTTACACCAGTAAGACTTTTCTTACAGTGGCAGTAAGAGGGAGCAATCATAATTTTCAAAACTGCAAAAATCAGATCTCATCAGGAAGATATTTGTCATAACAGCAGAGTAATACTGATTCTTCCAAAAGACTCACTAAAAAAGAACATCTTTGTTAATTTGTTTAGAGCATGTTGCCTTGATAGTACAATTTCTGTAGTCCCCTAGGAACTCCTCATAAAACACCGAGTGTTAGGGATATCTTTATCATCGTATTCTTAACATAATCCATGAAGAATATGGAGCTCTGAATCATTCAGTTAAAAATGCAATTTCTACCACATCTGGGCTTTAGAGGTCTGGATGGGGGAAGAAGAAATTAGAAATTAATTATAAGGACAAACTCCATGATTTCGTCGGCCACCTTTTCATTCTAACGAATGAAGTATATGCCTAGTAAAATTCAATGAATTTATCAAGTGTCTTAAGGAACTTAGTATAAATTTTTACAGGCCATTTTATATTGTGTTTTAAACTTTTTGGATGAAATGGATATAAATCGTTGTTGAAATAAATCCATATGTAAAGATAAAAAATGAGGAAGTGCATCTAAGACAAACAAAACAAAATAAATCGAAGTCTTGTTTTCATTTAGACAGTACTTTTCAAACCACATTTTGTGTTGGTTATAAAATATTCTTAAAGTCAGCAAAATAACCAACAACTTTCAATAGGAAATTTTTTCATAATATTTTCAAGTCAGCAAAAGTACTAACAACTTTTAATAGTGGGTGGGTTTTTCTTCATAATAGTCAAGAGGGTATTAATTTAAAAGAGGAGGCATTTGACCAAAATATTTCTTTTATTGAGTTTAATCTGTGCCAGGTAACTCATAAACCTCCCGGAGTACCCAGAGATACGCGCTTCTAACAACTTGCAAAGGTGCAGGGGCACCCGCGAAGTTCCTCACCCTGGCAACAAGCACTACGGTCAACACTCGCCTGGACGCCAGGATGAGTGGGTAAGTGGGAAGCGAAAGGATGATGAAAAAGAATCTAATATTGTATAAATTAGATTTATGATCTAATAAATTATATTAAATATAATTGTTTAATAGAAATAATATTTATGTTATATAAATAATACATATATTAATATATTTATATTAATATAAATAATTAACAGCATTTTAATCATTTAACAGGATCACTCTAAAGACCTGAAGGGCATTAAGAGGTAGTGGTCTGGGGGTAGAACCAACACTGCAGCTGTTTCCAGCCATCTCCAGAGGATTCTCAGTGGGAAAGTTCCCTGGGGACTCTGGGGACATTGTAACTGACCGTGCCTTCTGTGGCTGTTTGGCATATCTGACTGCTGCTTTTCCCAAGAACAGCCATTCGGTGTTGGAGGTTTTTCTAGTCTTCTCTACTCAGGGATGTGGACAAGACCAGCATGTCCTTGGAGTAATATTCGCAAAGGTTTGGGTTCCAGTAAAACAACTCTTCCAAATGAAAACCCAAAATTAAAAAGTAGACTTTCCAGATTCATTGAATTCAGAAACAAGTGCTCTCAGCAGGAACTGTCAACAGCCCAAGTTACGACAGGGCAGCTGCTGGCTCCTGTGGGATCACCTCCACACACCCCATCCCAACCTTCCAGAGTCGAAAGTCAGACATTATTCTACCAGGCCTGGAATCCGGCTGCCAGACTCGGCCTCCTTCATTCGGCTTATCTCCTACTGGGAGGCTGCGGCCGCTGGATGGAACTGCACGCTTCTCAGCAGAAGCTGGGCCGCCAACGAATGGGAGCACGTCCGGGCTGGCGCCGCCAATATTTACAGCCCTTTCTCCCGCCCCGTCCCACCAACTCCTGCTCCAGACTTGGCCCACTAGGAGAGGACAGGTGATGAGGATTAGGCCGAACATATTTGCATATCCTCAGCACAGGGAAGGAAATTAACACCACAGTAACATGATTTAGTGGCTAAACTTAAACTTGAGAAAGCCCTGAACCAATTTTGGAGCGCCAGGAGACTGAGGGAGATGTAAAATGCAACACATCTGGCAGGGATGGGCTAGTCCAGCGTTAATGGAAGAAACAGAAGAAATGAAGCAATTTGGGTACAAAATGTTATTTAAAATTCACCCACAAATTATGAATGGGCCTTACTCTTGGGCACAAGAAATGCCACTTTCGCCTCCTTCTTGTTGGACCGGGGAAGGGGGGGGGGCCGCTGGGAGCCAGGGACTGTTTGGGGTCATTATCACTTCTCAGGTAGCTGTATCGCAGCCTTAATAGGCCCCCAATCACCGTGCTGACCTTCCCCAGCAGCCAAATTCAGAGACGGTCTGACAACTACATATATCAGAAACTGAACATTTTCTAGAATTTTTTTCACTGTAATAATAGCATAAAGACATTTTCAAAATTTCTGACAAAAGCGAATGAAAGAAGAATGAATTAACATTCTTTTGTGAAATGTATTTTCACCTTTCTAAAGCTGCTTCCTTTGGGAAAGTCAGGAAAGGAGTTGATTTTTTAGAATTATTATTTAGACAACTGTGTCATCCTAGAATTTGAAGCAGGCAAGAAGGCAGCTAATGTTGTTTCAATTTGCTGTCATACGAAGGTACCTAGAAAAATGAATGCCATTAAACGTTTCTTCTCATTTTCATGAATCCAATAAGGTACCAGATGTATTCGCTGGGCAAATCTGCATAAGCTGCTTTAATTTGTTTTTTTGCTAAGACGATGAGTTTATCTGTAAGAAAGCACAAGCCTAGAATCCCTTAGAACACAAACAATATCTACTGCGAACACAGTACTTCAAACTAATTTAAAGACAAATGCCAGACATATATAAAAAAGGGCTGTCCTCTTTGATGCTGCTAGCTTAGGAAGATACATGTACTCATTCTACTCTGCTGCCACTTTATTACTCAAAAATATTTTAGAATTCCTCTTGAAAACAACTTTGGAAAACGCCTAGAATTCTGTGGACTAACACTCTTTATCACTGAGGAGCCAAAGGCCATTTGTAATCAAGTCGGGAGAAAAAGGTGGATAATTCAGCCTCCAGAACCCCTTAGTGTAAAAAAGCACATAGCTAAACTCACCCAAAACAAATAAGGCTAGATACAGTCTCAACCACTCACATGGATTGGAAATCACCTTTGAAGGCCATTTCAAAAGAGCAGCTGAGGCCGGGCGCGGTGGCTCACGCCTGTAATCCTAGCTCTCTGGGAGGCCGAGGCGGGCGGATTGTTTGAGCTCAGGAGTTCGAGACCAGCCTGAGCAAGAGCGAGACCCCCGTCTCTACGAAAAATAGAAATAAATTAATTGGACAGCTAAAATATATATAGAAAAAATTAGTCGGGCATGGTGGTGCATGCCTGTAGTCCCAGCTACTCAGGAGGCTGAGGCAGAAGGACTGCTTGAGCTCAGGAGTTTGAGGTTGCTGTGAGCTAGGCTGATGCCACGGCACTCTAGCCAGGGCAACAGAGTGAGACTCTGTCTCGGGGTGGGGTGGGGGAACCAGCTGAAAACATGTTTTGAGCAATGGCAGAACCACTGAAATACACCTGTGAACATCTCGCAATGTGACACTTCAAAAGGACAACGTTCACTTGGCTGTATACATTCTGGTATGTGTGTGCATTATGTGTCTTTGCAGAAAAAAGGCCAAATACCTAGCAGAGGAGTCCTTGAAAATCTTGGTAGCCTCTCCTACAATCTAGGAACCTCTATTGAGGTTACCTGGTTGCAGATCATCTTTCTTCTGGGCCGATACTTCAGTGATATCGCCATAGATATGAGAAGTGTACTAAAAACCTTTAGAAACTTCACTATGGCCAGCCTGGACAGTCCCCTGTGGTTTGTGGAGCTGCATGCTGCGGAGGAAGTGAACCACTATGCAAGCACGGTAACAGAGTCCCAAAGGGGAAGTCCCAAAGTCTACTACGGTGTGAGCCATGAGTGACCCTACAAACTCGCCCAATAGCAGTTAATCCTCAGAACTGGCAGGACACACCTTCAACAGCAATGCTGCGCAAGAAAGATGATGCAAGAGAACCACTCAAGTTCTGGCCTGCAGTTTTCCCTCGGCATCTGGAAAGGGAGACTAACCTTTTTGGCTCAGCAACCAGTGGGTTTTTGGATAATTTGTATTGTGTGTCAAGAAGATATGATTTTCTGCTAAGAACATACGGGTACTTTACTAATTGGAAAAATTGAGACATGTCACCTTTATCAACACTCCAGCCTGTTTTATTATCATCTCTCATTCATTACCTAGTATACATATTAATGCATTCTACAGATATTTGTCAATACAGATAAAGACTGCATGATGCCCACAACAAAGTCAGTGATGTGGATAGGAAGAGTACTATAATACCCATTTTACAGACAAAGACACTGAGGAACTGAGGCACTGAATGGCTAAGCAAAAGCACTTTTGGACCAGGAGTTCAAGACTCCTTTCAGGCTGCTGCTCTTCCCAGGCCCTTCTGTCTTGGGGAATTGAAGATTCAGCAGTCTAGGCTTAGCAGCAGGAGGCAAGAAAGAGGTAAGGTTTCTAGAAAGGGATATGTATCAACAGCATTCACATCATGGGAACAGCAATCTTGTTCTCTTTCCTAGGGGATTAGATTGCATCATTGCAGGTTCTCAGGGGACAGAATGTCTCCCCAGGGAGGTCTTCATTTTGCATGGACAAACATATGCCTCCCTTTCATCTTCATGGTGTTGCTGGGGCAAAGACTCTGGTAAATTTTTCTGTGACCTAATTCAGATAATGTCTTCTAGAAGTTGGGGGAGGCAGGGGGAAGGGAGTAATTAGGAGTCTGACCCCCTCCCCACACAATACTCCGAAGGGTAGGAGTCTCTGGTAAGTAGCCCAGGATGCTCAGGAGATGCAGGGGCTGCTCTGTCTCCCTTTTTAGAGTTTGTCAAGACTCCCAGAGGCAGTGGTTGCAGTTCTCTCCTGCTCAGTTGAGAATCCCCTGTGGAGACCCCTATCCCAATTTCTCCCCTGAACTTCTGTTTACAGTATTTACTATGGAAATGAACAAAGAAACTCTCACTATTGGGAGAGTCCTTTAGAGATGTGTTTAAGAGGATGGGCACCAGAACCAAACGGCTGTTTTGAATCCCAGCCTGATCATCTACTCTCTGTGTGACCATGGACAAGTTTCTCAACATCTCTGTGCCTTAATATCTTCGTCTATAAAATGAGGATGACAGTATCTTCCCTCTAGGATTATTGTAAGTATTCAATGATATAATAGATATAAAGTACTTATAATAGTGTCTGATATATAGTACTCAACAAATGTTCTGCAGTATTATTATTACAGTATTATTTGTTGCCTTTTACAAGTAGTGACATTTTAAAATATCTTTTACCTCTTTTTTTTTTAAAGTAAACTATAAGCCCTCTGTGGGCAAGGACCTCATAGAGCCACTGAGCCATATTTCCTGTTTGAATAATACTCTCACAAGAATATCTACATTTTAAAAGAACTGCAAAGAGAAGTTACAAAAATAAATAATTCATAATGGTGGATTTGGGAACACTATTTCGGGAAGGGGTTCTCAGCATCCTTTAAATCATTGCAAATGCTAATTAGTATTCTACAAGAAGGTCAGAGCCCGTTCTGGAAGCAAGAGTTTCTTCCCCAGAATCAATTTTCAGGGACCCTACAATGGAAACCTCTCACATTACATGTACTTGATAAAATGAAATAATAATTGAATCTACAAGGCCCACGTGCAACATGAAGTCATATAACTTTGTGTCAACATGTTCGTGTATCATTTGAATAGTTCATTTGTATTTAATTATATATTTACTGAAAAGCAACACAGACTTGTACTAAATTGTGCCAAATGGTATGTGATCGCTATACTTAAAATGTTCACGTTATTTTGAGCAGGGGGATTTATTTTCTTCTCACAGCTTTTAGAAGTCTGGACCTATCTGGTTTCAGTTAGGCAACAGTCTTTGGCCAGCATTTTCTGGTACATTTGAAACTGTTGAACAATGAAAAGTAAAAACTTTTCATTGCCAGTGCAGCTTAAGCCTAATGCAGATATAAACACATTTAATAGCACTTTATTTAGGTTCGGCTTTATTATCCTTAACTTTCATAGTAATTTTGAATCACATTGCATTAACAAATTTTTATTAGGTTTCCCAATGGAAAGCCAGTTGCAGGCAAGGTCTTTTACGACTTTCACTTAAGAACATCACAGTCAATCCTAGATTTAACCTTCCAACAAAGAAGAAAACAATTGTTAAAAGCTTGCTTTTTGTTAAATTCTAATTTAGGATGCTCTGAAGGATACTCATTTTTTCCTTTGCTCTTCGCTAATGCCCTTCATAAGTATTGTGCAACAACCTTTCTCAACCATCGTTGAGTTACGACTTTTTACAGAGCACACAGCAGTTAGCAACAGGAAGGGCAGGGACGATGATCACCTGCAGGCTCAAAGTCTAAGCAGGGGCGAGAGCGGCATGCGACATGTTCAATCTCTGACTTAAACCAGCAAGTTTTTTTTGTAACTGAAAGTATTCTAAGCAACTTATCCCTCTGGACTCCTCTTCAAAACTTATAAATAAAGCCGTTTTCTAGGAGCCAACTCCTTTAGAGAAGCTGCTACATTCTGGTTTAAGATTTATTTAGTGGTTAAAATATTTCCCTGTGATTTAGGATAGGTGGCTCCAGTGGGCAGCCAGGCATTGCCCAGTGGCCTGTGGCCAGCAGGGGGAGGGAACAGAAATGGCAGCCACTCTGAAAGCTCTGGTGTCCAGCAGGCCAGGGAGTGTGCCCAGCAGCCCTGTGGAGGAGATCCAGGCTCCCAGCAGGAAGTGAGGGTCAGTCTGGAATCTTCAATGAAAATCCTCACTCCAGGGTGCAGTGCAGAAGAACCACTTGTGCTAAATATGTGCACTAACCACAAAAAAGTTACTTAGTTTGCCAATTTCAAACACTTCAGCTTACTGACTATAAGCAAAAGTTTGTAGATAGGAGTACAGTGCCCAGTGGTGTTGGTTTAGGCATGAGCTATGTGACCTTGAGCAAACGACTTAACCTCTTGCATCTTAGTTTCTCATGGGAAAATGTGGTTTATAACATCTGCACATAGGGATGCTAGGAGGATTAAATGAGATTATGCATAGAAAGCTGTTAGTGAAGTACAAAGTCAAACCAAATATTCAATAAATGGCGGCATTATTATTATTTCTAAGAAAGTATAACAGCAATTTTTAAAAATGTATAATATATATCAAAAAAGCCTGGATTGATATACACCAAAATATCAACAATACTTATGTCTAGGTGGTGAGATTATAATGTTTTTTTCTTTCTCTGCGCTTATTTCTGTATTTTCTATATTTTTTGCATTTCCTATTATGAACATATTACTTTTTTGATTAAAACAAAATTATTACAATACCAAAATGTATCTTACATGAAAATATAAAGAAAATGGCTATGACAAACAAGATTAGAAAATGTTATCGCAAGCCTGACCATTTGTGCTCCCTGGCAGTATCTCTGTATTCCAACTTTGTCTTCCTTTTATCCCAAGAAGAACACAATGCAAGTGGTCACACTGATGTTAATGAAAAAAGGCACATTTATGGTGATATAAAAATGTCAATACAACATAAATATGTTCACTTTTTAATAATTCTGTTGGTTTTGAGATATATCTAAAGAAAAAGGGAAGATCAAACTTTTCTTCATGAAAAAGAAATGGTTTAATTAGTTATTTTCTGATGCTTTCATAAAGAACTAAAAATTGTAGATATTTGCTCTGTGACATCCACATAATTTATGTTCTGTATTTATTCTTTCAAGAAAATGTATTTATATCTTACCACTGCGACACAAATATTTCAACTAATTTTCTCCTATAAGCTGACAACAAATTTTTTTAAAAAAAGGAAAAGCTAAGTGTTGAAAAAAGCAAATGTCATAACTAGGGTAGTGGTATTACATGAACACTAATTAGATGTTTCTCCATCATTTGCACTCAAAAACAAAGTAGGTGTTAATCACATCTTTGCAGAATGTGAAACCAGATCTAAGGAGATTAAATGACTTGTCCAAGTCCCTTTGGTAAATTTGTGGCAAAAGAAAATTTCTTAGTGCAGTACAACATCTTTGCCTTCTGGAAGGCCATCTCTAACGAGATTAGATATAAAGCGTGGGTTGGCAAACTTTTTCTGTAAAGGGCCAGACAGCAAAAATTTATGCTTTGTGGTGGGCCAAAGTCTCTGTTGCAATGACTTCCCTCTGCTATGACAGTGTGAAAGCAGCCATGGACAATTCATAAATAAATGGGTATAGCTGCATTCCAATAACACTTTATTTACAAAAACAAATAGAAGGCCAAATTTGGCTGACAAGTCATAGTTTGCCAGTCGCTGGTGAAGAAGAACCAAAACTGCCACATTATAAAATCATTCTTTAAAATCTGTATTCTAAAAAAGAAAAACACGTGACTATCACATTATGAGAATAAACTCTGCATGTGGGGATTTGGGATACCCTTGTACAGCATGTATGTGTTTGCATATGATGGTGAAAATCAGGTTTGGATGACTTCTTGGATATGCTTGGAAAGAATTCTCCCTGTTCATCACAGACTGAATTCAAAGCAAAATCTCATTTGATAAACTAACAGCATAGACTACTGTGATTTTTTTAAAAAAAAGGATGCGGTGAGGGGCAGGTAGCAATAATCCAAAGAAAATGGGGTAAGGCGGAGAAGAGTTTTACATGTATGAAGCATGAGAAAGGAAAAGGAAGAGAAACCCAAGTTTTCAGAAGGCCATTTGGAGTTGGAAGGGACTAAGGCAGTTAGTCACTAAGGGATTTTCCCCGAATGTTCTCAAGTCCGGTCCCGGACACAATGATGCACAGGTTGTGTCAGCCATGTGGAGGCAGAACGCTGTTTGAAGGAGCATCATCTTGGCTCTATTGCCAGTCACGGCTGAGAAGAACAATGGTGTTTGACAGCACCCCCACACCAGGATGCAGCACCTCATGAAGACTGCTGCCACAAAAGTCACACATACCATCACCCACAGTCCAGGTGCAGGCTGGAAGACAGGGCACATCTTATGCTCTCCATCAGCCGGAAACAATAAACAAAACTTATATTCCCAACATGAAATAGACTTTTTTTTTTTAAAGAGAGATTTTAAAAAGAAGGTTTCTCCAAAACCATTTTAATATATATTTACTAAATGAAGACCAATGACCAAAAAAAGGAAAACCACAAAAGTCTTTCAAGACGTGGAAATGAACTAAGTGATGATATAGTCGACAGACGCTTCACTCACTCTCCTGCAAACCTATTAAGCTGAATGGATTTAGAACCATTTAAATGTGTGGTGAGCGGGTAACGTTACTGAAAAACGATGATTCTTTTCTTTTGGCTTTGAGGTTTACACACTCATATACATTAAAAATTTATTATGCTTCTTTGTGCTGATGATGTTTTTGATAGTCCGTACAAATATGAAAGGGCTGCAAAAGACACGTGCAAATCTGGTCTGTAAGATCTGGTAACGACGGCTGTCACTCACTGAGCATATTTCCAGGCAGGCCAGGAGGTGCGTTACAGATGTTGCCAGGATGCGCACCACAGATGCTGCCAGGATGGACGCTATGGATGACTCTGAGGCATGAGTATTATTGTTTTCCCTTTCCAATAAAGGAAAGTGGGCTCAGTGATGTCAGGACCTGGTGATGTGGCATAATAGTTTTGAGAGCAGACTGAGAATGCAAAAACAGGAAACAACTGCTAGCTGACCAATAACTACGAAGCAGAGATTTTTCCAAATTAATACTCCAAGCACCAAGAAGGTAGGAACCAACTGAAATGTAAGCTCTAGAAAATAAGCAGAGCTGCTTCTACAGTAGGAAATGGTCTTCAGTAAAATCCTTTCTGGACTCTTCCTTTGGGACTCCCCAGTTTATAAATAAAACGCACACGAATATTATGATGTTTTGGAAAAAGTACAAATAAAAATAGGCAGTCTGGCTATTGATTTTCTCGCCCAGATTCAAAAGTTTCGATCTCTGAATCACATTTACAACAACAGAGTCGTTATGGTAAGCCGTATTTAGCTAAACATTCTTTATGGCCTGGGTGTTTGTGGATATACTGTATTTTTGCACACTTGTGGACAAGATGTTGGCTTCATTTTACAACCAACATCTTGTCCACATCAGGGGAGCTTTCTCACACAGACACACATACCATGTGGGCTACCTGCTGAGTTCTGGCAAGCTTGGCAGACTGCAGAACATAATGGGAAGGCGGTTAGAGTGGAAAAAAACCTTCCTGGGAATTTTTTAAGTGGGTAAAAAAAAAAGGCATACCATTTCCTAATGTCCCACACTGTGAGCTGGCACAGGAAAGATAATCCAGGAAATGAGATGTAAAAACTGTACACAGGTTTCTTAACAGAAGAGGCATTTTGCAAACAGCCAACATAAAGAATGCATTTCTCTTTAGGAAGTCAACCACTTGAAAGTTTTACTTTTTAATTAGCTGCATGAAAATTGAAAGAGTATGAGCTGGAAATCATCATTAATTCCACATGGAGATTTTACCAGTTGAGTAACCAGTTCTCAAAAGTCAGCATACTCATTGGATAGTTAAGGATCGCATTCAAAATAACCCAGTTGGAGAAGTATATTCACCAGGTAATATCTTTAGAATTTCAATTGGATAAGGCGTATCAGGTCAGGTAAATGTCATTTAAATGTGACATTTTAGTTTTCTACTTTGGCGTAAGGCTTTCCGCTAGTAAATTATGTGGCTTACCAAAGCAGGATGCAAATCCTCTGATTTTTAAAGCCAAAGGGAAGAAAAAAGAGAAAATGCAATAGCACCACCTAAAGGGCATTTCAGTAGCAATAAAAACTAAACAAAGGTTTAAAACACCGTAAGGATTTTTCGTTTTGCCACATGTATACATAAACACACGCATACATGCCATCTATATAAAGTATATATAACAGTGTACCAGATTGCTATGATAAATGTAGTATGACAGAAGGTACACTGTGGAGGTAGTCTCTGGAGCAGTTATATCCTGGCTCCACATCCTGTCTGGAAAAAAAAAAATCAAAATCAATCCAATCTACAGAAAAGATTATTTTGCAAAGTCCAAAATTCAGTTGAATGAACTCAAGCACCAAGTCTATCATGGAGCTACATATGAGAGCTAAACTCATACAAAAACACAGAAGTAAATCTTCCTGACCTTGGGTTAGGTTATAGTTCTTCAGATATGACACGAAAAGCGTAAGTGACAAAAGAAAAAAATAGATAACTGGACTTCATTAATACTAAAACCTGTGTGTTGCAAATGATACCATCAAGGGAGTAAAGACAACCCACAGAATGGGAGAAAATATTTGCAAATCATATATCTGGTAATGGACTTATATCCAGAACATACAAAGAACTCTCATGACACTAAAAGGATAAATAACCCAATTAAATAATAGCAAAGCATTTGAATAGACATTTCTCTGAAGAAGATATCCAAATGACCAACAAGCATTGAAAAAGATGTTCATCATCATTAGTCATTAAGGAAATGCAAATCAAAACTGCAATGAGATTCCACTTCGTACAGATGGTTATAATAAAACAGATAATAATAAGTGTTGGTGAGGAGTAAGTGGAGAAATTAGAATTCTACGTTGCTGGTGGGAATGTTAAACGGTGCAGCTGCTTTGGAAAACAGTTTGCAGATCCTCAAAATGGAACTGTACCTCAACTGATGAAATGGATAAACAAAATATATTATATCCACATTCTAGAACATTATTTGGCAATATAAACAAAGTGTTCACATATGCTATAATATGGATGAACCTTGAAAACATCATGCTAAGTGAAAGCAGCCAAACATAATGCATGATTCCACATATTATACGAAAGGCCACACACTATATGACTCCACTTATATGGAATGTCCAGAATAGGCAAATCTACAGAGGCAGAAAGAAGATTAGTGGTTGCAGGGGCTGGGAGAGTGGGAAAATGGTCAGTGACAATTAATGGGTACTTGGTTTCTTTGAGGGATGACAAAAATATTATAAAATTAGATGGTCGTGACAGTTGTACAACTCTGTCAATACACTAAAACCATTGAATGATATACTTCAAATAGGTATATATTTATGGTATGTAAACGGTATCTCACTAAAGCTCTTTAAAAATTCAGTTGAATAGTTTTTAATTTTCCCCTCCCAGCAAAATGGAAGGTGTCATTTACATAAAAAAATGAAATTTCCATGGCCTTTCTGATCCTGCAGTTTTCAAGCGCCTTCTACCATATCATGAGGGATGAATACGGTTACAACTTGGTGTGGTCACACAGCAGGAGAACCAGAACCTGGGCTGCCCCGAGTTCCGCGCAGGGCCAGGACTGGGTGAGGTGGGACAGGCCCAGAGCGCGCCCCATCGAGGGAGGTGCTTGCTCTCAGTGCCTTTGTTCGCCTTGCCCTGGCCCCAGCCCCGGTTCCTCCTCTTTCCAGCTACCTCCCTGGGAAGCTCAAAATAAAAACATCTGCAAATGGAAACACTATTGTTAAAGCTTCAACCATCATTCCTCATTTGTTTTTCCTACAAATGTCATTAAAGAACAACAGAAGTTTTCTTCCCTTTTACTTTAGGGAAAAGAGAGGTGACTCAAAGAACAAGAAGTTAGGCAGAGCTTGGAAGGAAAACCGAGTGAGAAAAAATACACGCTTGCCAAGAGGACATGATTTCTCTGGTGACCAGAAGCAACACCACCACTTAGTTAACTGTTTCGTCTAGCAGGGTCTTTCGCGACATGTCCAATGCAATTGCTCACTCAATCCGTGTTTGCCATCCCCTTATTTGTACTTGTCTATACAACATGCTTCACCTGATTAGTGAGTTTCTTTGTGAGTGCAGTAGACCTAACGTAACTGCTACAGTAAAAATGTTAACTAATTGTTACTCAACAATCTTTTGTTTTTTATTTACACAGCTATGCAGTTTAAGGTAAGCTCACCACACACCCTCTACACATTACTTGGTTATACCCAATGCACAAACTTGGAGACAAAGTATTCCTGAAAGAGTGTGTAAGCTTTCAGCTTTATTATGTCCATTTGTTTAATTCTACGGTGATTTTTACATCAGATGATGGTAGTAAGGATTAAAATGCTCTCGTGTCTATCCCGACTATCTATCCTACCTGTCGACGGTGTAAAATGGCTCATAAGGCCGGCCAGCCTATTTACATGTTCTGATTTATTTGCTGTTGTCAAAGATTACCTGTTTATTATCCCCTCCAGAATGAGTTCCATGCTCCAGCTAAACATATTTTTATAACATTTCCGCTTTAATCATAGCCAAATATTTGAAATCACGGACATGCTTGGTAACTCCAAGTTTAAGTATCCCATTACATAGCAAGTTAAATAGGTGCTTGGGCTTTATAGTTCTAATATTTAGTTTTGCTCTATTTGTTTCCCCAGACAAGCACTTCACTCATTCCTAAATTTTCACGTGAAGTTTTGCCAACAGTGTTAGTTTGTTTTCATGTACTTATCTTGCTTGGTGTCAACTAGAGTTGTCAAAGCTTTGCTAACTTTACTTTCTGGTTATACCTCTTAGAGACCAAAGAGAGATTTGCGCATTAGGAAGAAAGCTCTTATATCCAAGCCATTTATTCTACAGGGTAAAGCTTATCTGTTTGATAAGCTTTAATGGTTAACAAGGACTACTGCACAAGAGTCACCCACAGACAAGGCTTGAAACTCTATCACTTACTAGCTCTATGTATATTCTTTACATAGCTCTATCTTTCTTCACTGGAAAATGGGGACCGATGTAATAGCTCCTCTACTGGGCTGCTGTGAGGATTAAATGAAGTACATAGCAGTTACTCAGTAAAGGTGGTTGCTGCTATTATTGTTGAACTTCTGTCTTTAGGATGTACCAATGACATCATCTTATTCTGGTTTGCTCAGAAGTGATGAAATATGATCCTTCTCCAAGAGCACATGTACTAGTTGGCAAATAAATATATTATTGGCTCTAAAACACTCAAAAATCTGTAGAATAGGTTTACTGCTTATAAACAAGAAAAAAAATTAAGCAATCAGTGCTCTCTCTGGGTTTTATGGATGTATAACAATAGAATCAATATGCTATGAAAAAGCTTTATATTCCATTAGGAAATCTCATACACCTGACTGAATAGAACTATCCATTAAAAGTTGTTTTCTATCTCTTGGTTTCCTTGGAATTTGAAAGCAACATATCTTTCTACAAAAATGCAAACATCACAGAATTATTTATAATGTAAGAAGGGAAGATTCCTACAATCCTATTCCAACCACTGTCAGTTACTGGGAAATACCCCGGATTGCATTTTTCTGCGCATTTTCTTCATCAACTTTTTTTTTTAATTGCTTCTCTTCTTCTTAAACTTAGCAATAGATGTTGGACATCTTTTTAGGTCAGTACACATAGGTTTACCTCATGGTTTTAAACAGGATGGATATACTCAATTTACTGAACACATTTCAAATTGAAGACGTATTTGTTATCTCAATTTTTTTTCTATCACGAACACTTTCGTGGCCAAATTCTGAACAGTTACACAGTCTGACCTAATCTCTAGATGTTTAAGAAAGGTTCTTCCAAGTTTCAGTATTACCCATTGGAATGCATGGCAACATTCATCCTCAAGTGAGCCCTGTTATTTAAGCCCTTTTCTCTTTAGGAAGTTTAGGTTATAGAGCATATAGGAATTTCGTTTTGTTCTTAACTTTCCAACATTCACTCTTCCCTGGGAAAAAAAAAAAAAACAAAACCCAAACCAAACCCAAAACACCAAATCCTTTGTGTTTATGTTAAAATACTCTTAAAACTCATTTTTCCCTCTTGGCCTTGTTTATCTATTCACTAGCTCTTTGCCCTGTAGCAATTTCCATGAAGTCCAGAGTGTACTAATGTCAACTTCATACCTCACTGGTGCTACAGCCTTGGGCTGGGTCTCAGTTACCTCATCTGTGAAATGGGGATAATACACTTGTCAGGATTAAACGAATTAATACAATGTAAAGTGCTTCAAACAGTGCCTGGCAATAGCAAGTATTTAATAAATAGTAGTCATTATTGTTAACAGTTGCGTGGTTGCTTTTAAAGATTCTTTTCTAAAGACCTGAAAATGCTGATTTCTGCCCCCTCCGTGGAGAGTGGCTCTCGCTCTTGTTTCCATAACTACATGTGGCCTCTTTTCCTGCCATCACTGTTTAGCTAGAAACCAGAAGCTCGGGCATGTCTCTAAAACACCCTTAGTGTTGCAGAGCCAAGTAGCAGCTGGCCATGTGGTTTGGGGAGCACAGAGCAGACCTTTCCGCTCCAAAATACACTAACAAAATGCTACAGTTAGAGATTCATGACTTGGGACCTTGGGAGCCATTTGGTTATCATGAATTCACTGCTTAAAATATCAAGATTCCTGGGAGGAAGAAAACTTTCAGTTATCAGCTCACAGTTTAGCAAAGAAGAACTGACAGTGAGCTAAGCCAAAATAGGAGGAAACAATGGCTTGGGGGCGGGAAAGGACTGAGTACCAGGGTGAGAAATAGCACCGGGCTGGGGGAGGAAACAGGACAGAAGTCTCACTTCCCTTCCAGGGTGCGGTTCAGAGGCCCTACCCAGGCCCCTGTACTCGGAAAGCACCAAGCCAGGCGCAGAGGACCCTGGATCTGGAGAGAAGGGGATGAGCTGCGTGTGCCCTATGTCCTTGTGCCCTGTCCCGCCTGCCAGGTAACCACAGCCTCAGGCTCATTTCTGCCTCCACATCTCTCTTAAGGCAACTTCAGCACCGAGCAGGTTTAGGCAAGAAATAACCATGGCCCAGTAAGTGGGATGGCCCAGTAAGTCCACAGGCCAAATGCCACCTTGCCATTAGCAACCGTAAAGACTGGTTTTACAGTTTACTCACTTATTGGTCTCCCAACTTCACATGAAACCCCTGGAGCATTAAAATCAGTTTTCATCCCTGGATTTCCATCATGGGGTCTACATACTATGGTTATTGGAGTGAGTACATTGGGATTTGGGGCTCTGCTTTCCTATTTGCATGTAATTAACGCCACCGCTTCCTAATACAGTTGAAAATTGTTCCGCAGCTGACAAGGCTCTCAGGACTGAGGCAGGCAGTGGGGAGATGGCAGGTGTGGACCAGGGGCAGCTCCCTGTCCCCTAGGAAGAAGGAAACCTGGTTCCTGACCTGTCTTCCCTGCTGAGCGCTGTACCAGCCCTGAGCATGCCCCCTCTGGGTCACTCACAGTGAGCCCAGAGTACAAAGGCCTCTTCATGTGTACTTTTTTTTTTTTTTGAGACACAGTCTCACTGTGTTACCCTGGCTAGAGTGCTGTGGCGTCATCTTAGCTCACAGCAACCTCAAACTCCTAGGCTCAAGCGATCCTCCTGCCTCTGCCTCCCGAGTAGCTGGGACTACAGGCATGCACCACCATGCCCGGCTAATTTTTTCTATATATTTTTAGTTGTCCGATTAATTTCTTTCTATCTTTAGTAGAGGTGGGGTCTCGCTCTTGCTCAGGCTGGTTTCGAACTCCTGAGCTCAAACAATCGGCCTGCCTTGGCCTCCCAGAGAGCTAGGATTACAGGCGTGAGCCACCGAGCCCGGCCCATGTGTACTTTTGATAAGTTCTTTGGAAAGGCCACTGAAAAAGGCAACACCTTTTTTTGCTCTGGCTACAGAACGCTCCCACATCTTTCGCCACTGGGTCACGGTAGCATGGTAGCAGGGATGTTCTCTCTGCCCCCGACTCCCTTGCACGCCCTCTCTGTGACCAGCACCCACCTAAAAGTCCTTCTGCTTCACTGTAATGCATCTTATTTCTACAGCTTGCATTTCCCACACATAGCACACACATACCCAGGAGCCCTGTCTTCGGAGTTATCCTACGTCATTGTACAGAGAACGACCACGCGCAAACTCGGCATTTAACGCAAGCTCTCTGATGATGTCGGTGATTTGGCTGAAATCCCTCAAGTCGGACCACAGCACTGAGATGCCAACCACAGTCCCCAACAGCCAGTGACTGCTGGACCTTGGGGGTGCTCAGGGAGTCTGCCTGGGTTTTGGGACTTCGTGAGGGTTTACAGCAACAAGCAGTTCTCAAAATTAATTTTCTATTAAAATCTAAGCCTCTCAGTCTGATAAACAAACTGCACGTTCACTGTGGATTCTGTATCTGACCTTTTACATTGGTTTTGTCAACAAAATTTACTGTATTCATAAATACTAATGTTCTCATTTGGTTCCCTATCTTTAGTATACTGTAAATTATAAGCAAGTACATAAATGTCTTGGCCTGGTAATATAGTGGCCTGAAATGACTTCCTTTTTCCTTTAGAGACGTTGCATGTTTTAATGGTAGGTGTTTTTAATTAACTTGAAGTGCCATAAACTGCCCATGTATGAACAAAGACAAGTGAGTTGCATTAAATTAAAAGTGCAGTATCTGACTAATGTTAACAAATTACGCGCGCCTTCGAGATGTGCAATTTCTCTGTTTGGAGTTGTCATCTTATTAATGCAGATACACCAAGGCCCCTGTAGCAGCCGCACCAAATGAGCCTTTCAAAATTAATATTTCTGGCAATCAATTAGGAATAAGATTTCAAGCTTTAAAAAGGTTCCCACTCAGGCATCGCAACATAGCATCCCCTCTCTTTTCCTTCATAAACGAGCTCAATTGGAGATCTGATCTTTTTGCCAATATCAGTCCAAATTAGCACTGTAAATATTGAAATCAAATGTTACTACTTGGCCTAATTTTCTTTCAGCCTGCAGTTAATCTTTATTCAGCCTTAATGAGTATTTATTGTGTGACCCTGACAGCTTGCTACTGCTGTGATAAATTATCTGACTCAAGTCCGATTAAAAATGCAACCCTGAGTGCTAATTATCTCAACAGACCTGCTTAATAATAGCATTTCTTGTCAATTATGGAATCTCAGCATGGGTGTCAATAGCAACAAATGCATAGGCCTACGTTGGACGCTGACTTCCCATAATGCCCTTTTACTTGCCATATGTAAATCAGAGCGCTTCTGTACCTGTGGTGACCTTTTATTAGCAAACTGTCAAAATGATAAAACTAGCCATAGCAAAACCCCCACCACCACACAATTAGGGGCTACAGCTTAGGACAACAGGAGGGCAATCAGACATAGCTAATTATGATGCATCTTACTTATGGCCTGTCTAGCAGGAAGAATTAGCTGTTTTTGAAATTTATGCCAGCTTAAGCATGGCCCACAGCAGGGATGCTACTGGAAAGTGGGGGATGGAAGGGTGAGAAACTGCACATTGCTGCAGTTTTTCCGGGAATCTGGAATCGGATCTGAGTTCAAATTTCAGCTCAATCCCTTACTTGCTGTGTGACTTTGAATAAATCACTTCATCTGAAAAATGGAGGCAACATCACCCACCTCACTGTTTGTGGGCTGGGTGAGGACCAAGAGGTAGGACACATCCAGCACAGGGCCAGCCTGTGGAAGGTGCTGAGTATTTGTATACTTTCTCCCGATCACCCCTTCCTTTCCCAGTGATCAAGGGAATGGATAACAGCAGCTACAAGTACCACTTAGGAAGCCCTTGCATGTGCCCGGTACAATGTCTCGCATGCAGCCTTCCTCCATTACCATGGTCAGAATTGAAAGAAAAGCCAAACTGAAAGTTACCCCACATGGATCATTTAGTGCAATCTCCTCTTTGCAGGCACATGTTGTCTTAAACCATTCAAAAGCAAAGACAGCTCTCTTCTCAAAGGGTTCTCTGAGTCAAACATTTTGCAACCTACCTTGGTAAAAGCAAAAGGAGTGTATTTATTGAATTGAGCATTTACTACATGCATTCACCGTGGGGAGTGCTTTACTTTATTTAATCAAAACAACCCCCCTTTGAGGCAGCTACTCTCATCATCTTCCCTCTGGAGAGGAGGAAAGAGGTTAATAGAGGTTAAATGACTTGCCCAACATCCACAGCTTGTAAGTTTCAGAGCCGAGGCCTGAGTTGAGAGCCCAAGTCTAAGCAGCCACTTCCCAAAACAGAAGGGACGCCCCGACGTATTTTATTTCCCTCCACAATTGCTAACAGTAGAATGGAAGGGAGAAGGTGACAGTGGTCTGAGAATGTTATCCCGCACTATAAATAATACGTGCCTTTTTGGCTCTCTGCTATGACAAACCACAAGGCGGCAGGGCAGGGGGCGAGTCTGAAACAAATGCCGCGGCCTTTCCTGGGGCTGGTGGGGGCGGTGCTGGGAGTGAAATGCGATTTGACACTATTTGGTCACATGACCTCAAGCATGTTCAGCCTCTGGTGGTAATTTTTGGGGCATAAACCTCCTCTGGCTTTTATGCCTCCAAAGAGGCTTGCTTTCTCAAGTTGAAACTGTCAAATCTTTCACACTCCCACCTTCCTGCGATTCCCAGGCCACTCGACAAGAACCCGGAGTACAGCAGGGGTCTGAGCATAACTTGAGGTGACCTCCTCAAATACAGTTCTGAATTTTCCCAGATCAGAAGGCCACTGTCTCAAGTGAACCCCTATTAAAATACAGATGTTCACATCCCCTGCATCCGGACTGTCTGGCCTGCGCAGAGAGGACAGAGAATCCATCCTGTTCTGTGAGGGGCCCAGGGGTCTCTCTGGTGGCCACACCCTGGATGATTTGGGATAAGAATCAGGATTGTGGGAAACAATGCCGGGGAAAGGAGGGCAGTGTAGACGCCTCCTTCGCAGCCAGAGCTGCGAAGCTGCATGGATAATGAGGCCCAGATGCGGGGCTCTCAGTGACAGATCCGGGGAGATGTAAGAAAGGAATGCGATCATTTCCGTCTGAAATAACATGCTCCCTCGTACCCGACACCTCAGGCCTACTTCATTACTTCCTCCACATATGATCTCGAATTAGGAAGCCAATCTTTCCCCTCGATCTGATGCCAAGTTCGTGCCACGAGGGTGTAAATCAAGTGTTTCATAAACACTGTGTGGGCTAATTTTCCTTCCAGTGGCACTGAAGTCAGTCATCTCCCCCTCACGAGCATTCGCTGTTTCCCATAAAGTAAGCGTGCCTGCGTTTTCTTTGAGTGCTGCTAACTGTCATTTTGGGTGAGCTACAGAGCAGAATCTTTCTCTAGGGTATTAGCTGAGAGTTAATGCGTTCCACAGAGATCTCTGGGGGCCCAGTTTTCAACATCTCGAAGCTTCTCATCACCTTGTTCTGTCAAGGTAAACCCAGATTTCAGCTGGGAATAAAATCTTGTGGGTTTAAGTCTGTCTCCTGATTTTTATACTTTCTTTGATTCCTATGACACAATGCAGTGTCGATGTGGAAATTACTTTGTACCACTTCCCTCCTTGGCGTGTCCTTAAACAACATTCAAATTCCACATAAGGTTTCACAGGAACTATGGAAACAAATCCTGTACAGGCAAGTGGAGTATGAAAGTTATTGCACCAGTGCGCAGAGCCCAGTGGTCTGATACCGTTTAACTCCCTCTGAACACCACAAAGAGGACTAAATCTTTCCAAACCCTTCAGCAAAAAGGCACACAATACATGTGCCCTGTGTGCTGTTAGAGTCACACTTGTATTCTCTGTATTCGAAATCATTCTACGCACGAGTCCGGTGCAACAAGAAGTATGGCTCAAAGGTTGTGTCAACAGTGCATATGGTTTTAATGAACCTTTCCTTGTTTTCAGACCAATCTCGTAATTTTCTGGTTTTCCAACCATTTGCCATTTGGCTTCCTATTTTGACGAATGTGCCTATTGACACATTTCTACTGAAATATCAAGTAATCTGAAATACAAACAGGGACTTAAGTAGTGGACTGTAATTTGTTTTGTATATGGGTGCCAGATTTGAGCAGCTATTATCTACTTTTTTTCCTTTTATAATGTTGACTACATCTTAAAAAATTAATTATGTCTGCTATTTATTTCCCAGTCCTGGTCTCAGGCCAACAAAATAGTTCCTTGAACTTGACTAAAACATATGGATGCAGGATTGTGTTCACTGTTTCTGGTAGTTATATTCTTCCAAAAATCGTGCGGGGATCACATGAGAATCCTAGGTGCTGCCACTTGCCTGAAGCTGTTTCCATTAGCAACGTATTCATAAAAACACATGTCAGAATCAGGGCTCCAGTAGTATGACTGAAGCCAGCCCTGGGGAGCTTCATTTCTATTTTAGGGCCTCACTGGCCTTCCAACGGGCAGAAAAAGAATTTGGATCATTTGGCTCTGCAGAAAACCCTATGCCTAATTTCTATTTCTCCAAACCACGCCCTTTTTGGAACCCTTTCTTCAGCTATGGTGTAACTGTTAATACATTTCGGATTTTGAGAAATAACCTTTGACACCTCTTCGCTACAAGTTATCTATCGTAAAACTATTAATATCACAAGACCTACGGTCTTTCCATCTCGGATCTTAGGAAAAGTGGTTGAGAACCCACTTTGGTACTTCTGGGGGTATGAATTGGGGGGGAAAAAAGAAGTCTTTTAAAAAGTTTTGTCTCAGGGCCAGAGCTTCAACACACAGCTGTTAGGCATGCCATTAGAAAACAAAGTAACACCAGAAGCCATGATTTCAGACACACTTGAGTGTGGGCGCTGGCTTTATGCAGGACGGTGATGGGGTGAGCATGTACGGTGTCCAGGGAAGCCCGGTGGGGTGAGCTGTGCCCGGCTCCAATTCCCTGGACGTGAAAAGCTCTCCTGATCATCCTCTGAGCACCTCCTGACCCCTGACCTTGGGGCAGAGCAGCAGGGTCTTCTGTACCTTCTCTCTCAGCCCCAGGCCTTGTAGGGCCCTGAAAGTCAGATCTTGTCAGTTCTTCCTCTTCCCCTCTGAAAGTCACCACCGGCCTCCCCACCCAGGTCTGGTCACACCTGCCAGTTTTTCTAAGGTTATTCAATTCCATCCAGACCGCAACCCACACGCATCAGGGGTGGTGGTTTATGGCCATACGCTTGCTAGGGCTTCTCAGAGCAGCAGCACCAGCACCATTTGGGCTCTTATTAGAAATGCAGAATCCTGAACTCTACCCAGAGCTACGGGGTGTATGTGTACTTGAAGTCTGAGAAGCACTGGTCTGCAACTGATACGCCCTTCTTGAAAGTGAATTCTGAGAGTTCATGAGTGATTGACCACCATAGCCAACTACTAAAATCTCACAGGTGGAGTATTCATTCTACAGACACTCCCTCACTTATTGTAATTTGACTTATGATTTTTCAACCTTATGGTGGTGCAAAAGTGATACAGATTCAACAGAAAGCATATTTTGAGTACCTATACAACTATTCTGTTTTTCACTTTCAGTGCTGTGTTTAGCATGAGATACTTAATACTGTATGGTAAAAGAGGCTTTGTGTTAGATTGATTTTGCCTAACTGTAGGCTAATGTAAGTGTTCTGAGCATGTTTAAGGCAGGTTAGGCTAAGCTATGACGTTCACTAGGTTAGGTGCATCAAATGCATTTTCGACTTAATAATATTTTCAGCTTACAATGGATTTATTAGGATGTAACCCAATTGTAAGTCAACGAGCATCTGTATTTGGATATCCAGGGGTTATGCCTAAATCTGTAGTAAATTTGTTTAGTCTAAAAGGGAAATTAAATACTCTGGTTACCACACACACCAAATAAGGATATACAATTGTTGAAGAATTAACCTACGGAAGATCTACCTGATATGCCATTCAGAAGGCACTTTGGGATCCTGTAGTGTTTCGTGTTTAGCACCAGCTAAACACAGCGGGGAGGGATAAAGCGGCCTGTTTTACCTGAATATTAACAGACTTCTGGGCTGCACGTCATCCCTGATATTCCGGAATCTCTAGACGTTGGGGTCATGGATTTGTGGTGTTAAGATCTCCCTAGGTGACTGTGCAGAAGGGCCATGAATAGGAGCTGTGTTCTAGGCCACTGAGTGGTTCCAAAGGTGGCTTGAATTCGGTGTTGTTGCTATATAACCTCAATCACAAATACACATTTACACAGTCAGTCAGACTAAACAGAGTTGTGGATTCAAAGGCGAAGATGGGTTTTGTTGCCTATGTGTCAGTCCTTGAGATTGTGCCTATTTGTTTAGTAAACTGTGGTTTATTCTTCCCTCCCATAAGTTGAGAACAAAATATCACTTTAATTCATAAATATGTGCTACCAACAAATGCCACTACCCTATGGAGGAAAAACAATTCGAAATGTTCTGAGTAGCACTGGGCATGGTGACTTATGTCTGTACTTCCAACTACTCTTGGGAGGCTGAGGTGAGAGGATCGCTTGAGGTCAGGAGTTCAAGACCAGCCTGCATCCAATCACTAAAAAAATGAAAAACCAAAACAAAACCCAAAATGTCCTGAGTAACTGTGCTATGCCTACTGCATTCAATCAGAAATAGTTCTGTCTTCTTTGTTTTCAAGGAAACTTAAAGTCTAGATCATTTTACAATGAAGTCATGAAGCAATTTGTTTCCCCTCTCTGATGTAAAAATAAAAAAAGCCTTATGTTTGTTATATATGCCATTTACCTAATAAAGCAGGTGATATCGTGCATTTTGATTATCTTCAGAGAGTTTATGTGTTGCTTTCTATTAGGGCAGATTATTTAGTTACTCTGCCAAGGATGTTCATAATGTCATATGTTTGCAAAATAGTTTTAAATGCTTTCAAATATTTCTAGGATTAAAATAATTGTTCAGTTATTTTGCTTTCTGTGGACAGCTCAATTTCATTTCATCTCTGGATATACTCTTTCTCTGATGAATTTATAACCACAACATCACAGTAGCCGTCCATAAAGAACAATGTAACAGTTAGTTCACTAAGAATCTACCGCTCACAGTCATTCTGTTTTCTGGTTTTGGTATTTGTGGCTCACAAGAGCTTCTGCTACTCCTTTCAAATGAATCTGCTCTTATACAGCCATTATTTCTTGACATTTCACATAATTTAGTCAATACTCCTTAATTTTTTCCCTTTGATCCATGACGATCTGAAAACCAACCAAACAAAAAATTATAAAACTCTAAATGTAGCGAATTTACTCTTTTTTTCCCCCTTCTATTTGGTTATTTACATCACCAGTGACATACGGTAATAAATTGCCATCACCATCCACTCCTCACTGTGGATCAAAGCCTTGGAAAGCTTGATGAAAATTTATAGGCCTCTGCCCACTGATTCCCACCTGGCTGCTCACAGTGCCTCGGCCAGCGCTGTGAGAGCCGGCGGGACACGGACACTGATGACTAACAGCTGGGGGTCTCAGACAGCTGCTCTGCCTCCAGCCTCCCGGGGCGGACTCCACTTGCCTGCCTAGTTCTCTTTGCTCATCTTACCCAGGTCTTGGGTCAACCTGCAGCAGAAGTTGCCAAGGATGTCAAAAAGCCCAAGAGGATGCGGGGGCCGAGGGGTGGGCGTGGCCTGCAGATGGCCTACGTGCTGCTTGGCTGGTGATACTCGGGTCACTGACATGGAGTAGTGGCACACTGAGGGGACCCGGGAGGCTGAAAATCAGGGCCTGGGCAGAGAAACACTCTCTGAGGGGCTTTACTCTGGGAGATTTATAAGACCCAGGGGTGTTTACATCTGTGCTCAGTTTTGATCATTTTCCTGAATGCTTCATGGCATGGTGTTCCAGCTTATCGCTACAAAGATGGTCAAATAAAAACTACATGCTGGTATTTGGTAAAATTTATTCAGAGGGGCAGCTGTTTTATCCACCCTCCCAGTTTCAACTAATCGAACAAATCTGGCTATAAATATTAACAGACTTAAAGGTCCAAATGAAACATTATTTTTTTCCATTACCTTTTGCCACTATACCACAATGCCTATGGAAAAAGAAACCAAAATTAAAACCTTAGTAACAGTCTCTAACTGCCTTGACAGTAATGACTTATCGTTTGCACACCCTTGTATTTTCAAGAGGTTGTAATAATCCCAATAGTCCCATATTCTGAAGATTAACTTCAGGTATGTATGTGGAAGCACTTATAGCCAAAGTGAGAGGAACAGGAACACAGTGACTGTACCTGGATAACCAAAGGACTTGCACATAGATTTCTAGCTACCTTTTTGGTGGTTCAAAAGAGAATGGGGACTCCTGGATTTTATCGTATGTGAAGGCAGCGGTTGAGCTCTGGAGCTTTCTCACCCAGATCCAGTGTTCTGCCCCGTGTCAGCAATCAGAAAACTTCCCAATTTCTTCCTGCCCTTACAAGGCACTCATTTTCTGGATACCCAGGTCCCAACATATGCTAAAATGTGCACCCACAAACATATAAGGCTGCATGCAAGGCCGAGTTAACAGGCCCCGTTGTCAGCCACATTCGCATTCCACAAAAGCTGCCCCCTCAATTAGTGACGTCATTTGCATCACTACCTAGATTTTCTGGAATCCTCTAATTCAACAGTCATTCAGATAAATTCTGAAGAACAATGTTACTCATACCTCAATTTTGGGAGACCAGGAAGAGTTGGGGAGAGAGAAAGGGAAGAGTTGGGAATGGAAGAGCTTATGGTGCAAAGCAATTCCCAACAGAAGCCTCCTGGCTGATTTTGCTGCTTCTTGGGCTACACCGTGACTCCACCACCCTTTCCATAGTCGTGTCCACCTGTCATTGCCCAGCATTTTCTTTTCCTTGTGGTAGCTGAGGCCCCCACGCTGCCAGCATTCAGAGTGCACATGTAGCCCGGGACCCAAACTACACGATGGGGAGCGCTGCCATGCTCACGGTGTGACGCCCGCCTTCGCCTTGTGGGTCCAATCCATAAAATGGGCTCTTGTGGCCATTTAAAATTCTACCCCCCAGTCGATGCTCACCTTTAAGAAGCTGCCTCTCACAGCTCTGCCGGCCTCACAGAATGCATGTCAGGAGGTTTCAAGTTTACCCCCAGACTCAGGTCAAAATCATCTCCCCATTGTCTAACCCCCAACATAGGCACTCCCCAGGATTTCCTCCCTTCTACTGGACACTCAACTTCAGACCTATACTGAAGAGAGATTTTCCTGCTCTTCATGATACTTCTGACACAACCCCGCCCCACACTCCACCCTCCTTTGTTAGACACAGGTGTTCACGTGAGCTAAACATTTTCAAAGCTCAAGCCTTGGCAGTACCATCATAAGCATATCAAATGAGCTTGTGCATACCAAAAAGTTCTGTAATCTGTAAAGTACTATAGAAGTGGTTACTAGGGTCAGCCAGATATTAGAGTGTAAGACTTTCTTTTTCCTTTGCAGAGCTGTTGAGGCTATACCGCGTGAAATGATAGTAGGACTCTCAACTGCCACTCTGGACAGTTGTGAGTGAATCATTTGAGGGACTAAATATGCAAAGCTGCTTTGTGCCCAAGACGTTCCAGTGTCCTCAGGCATGTTTGGATCCATTGCCTTGGAACGCCATCCCTCCCAAGAGGGTGACCCTATCCAGTGTGATGAAAACGTATCTAGGGAAGACTACCCATGAAGGGCCACCATCATGCCCATGGGACCAAGTCTAGGTAGGCTTTTCATGACACTGGATCTAACAATCTTCAACCTATAGGAACTGAAAAAGCAAAGGTCAAACGTTGAGCTGGTATTTATGAAACCATTCTAAGTTTGAATGAAACTTGGTTAGCAAAGCTTAAATTCTGTATTGTCTAAGCGACCTACTGCGTACCCATTATGTGCTATGAGCTAGATATTTTATTTAATTCAATACTTTGCCTCCGCTGTGCTGCGTAAGACTACACCACAGCCGGTTATCTCAAGGCCAAACACAGGACACAAAATAATTACGAATTAGTTCAAGAGGCTTCTATTAGAGACAGACTCAAGCAATCTGAATTTCAATGACAAAAAAGACACAACCCTTGCATAGAAGATAATTTACCATTTCTCTTCTACTTTTCTGTGAATACAAAATGAGGCAACTACATTTTCTCTTTTAAATGTATTTAAATAAATGTTGGTATGTGTTCCATAACTTTGTCCAGTCTTTTATCACAGTAAAGCCACCTAAACCAGCTTTAATGACATCTATTCCCCCATCTTACTCAGGAGACTTAGCTCAGTGCCTGGCACACAGTAAGGACTCAATAAACAGTTATTATTAAGTCCATCTCCCCTGCTTAAATATGCTCGTCCATTTTCATCTGGGTGTAATAACCTGCCTGTGGGAATACTATTCTGGCTCATACACACCTGGAACCCCTTTGATATGTAATAGTCTTTACCCTGGCATTCCTTGATGCATTAGCCCTGTTAAACCAAAAGAATGGTACTACGATCTTAACAAAACATACAGGTCTCTGACTGTTTAGTAATGCAATTTCTTACCAGTCTATGGCATTTGCTACCATAGTATATGTAAATAAAAAGTATGCATTTTAGTTAGATGTTAAGGCATAAGCTTTATGCTTTCTTTTCTGATTCTGGTCATCTCTCCTGGGCAACCATACTTGCTTTACAGCTGCAAGAATCCACATGTGTCTACTCTCATAAAGTGAATTAATTCATTCAGCAAACTTTCAGGATTCTGAATCCTTTACAAGTTAATTATTACAGTGTTTAGTTCCTAATGTTGGTGTCTACACTTGACAATTCTTCCAAAAGGCAGATAACCAATGAAGGAGGAGGACAGAACACTAGTCCCGCATTATTGGAGGAAGAAAAAAAATACCGCTCAGAAATTTCCTAGTTTTAGGATCGACACATCAGGAAAGCTATCTGGTATAAGGTGAGAAAGATGGAAGGTTCATGATCCACACTACTGATATTCTACAGCCTCCCTCCTTTGCTGCTTCTGTGTCCTTTCCCAGTTGAATTACTCAGCTGAGTGGCAGGTTCTATCTCCTTCCAGGCTCACTCCCAACCCTCCAACAGAGAAACTACAAAATCCTACTCTTTGGGGAATCAACCCTACACAGAATGTTCTTGCATAAAACAGGTCCTCAATAAATACCCATAGGATGAAAAGCTAGTTAATGAGTAGGTAGGTGGGGTGGGCACTCAGAGAAGCTGCCTTACCAATGGTTCAATAATACAATGAGTTTGTGTTCAGTTCCATGGGTATACGTGTGAGTAAGAAACAGTCCCTGCCTTCACGGAGCCCACAGTCTAGCAGAGGAGGCAGACGCACAGATAGACTGAGACCTAAATCACTTTGCACAAGGTAGAGGCAGCACTTAGCGCAGGAGGAGGAATGAACAAGGAGAGGAGAGGGGTCACAGAAGACTTTTCGGAGGAGGTATGTTTTGAGGGATCAACTAGAGTTTATCAGCCAGAAAAGGAGCTTATGCGGCTGATTCTGGCACCCAGTAAAAAGGTTCCTCTGCTCTGCCTGTGCCAACAGGGGGCCTTTTCCCCCTTTCCATGAGAGGCTTTGCCAATGCAGACGCAGCCCGTGAGTACAAAATTACACCGTAATCCACCAATCCTCTTTTACACTCTTTCGAAGGTCTCACAAGCAAACCATCAGGTGAAATACAGATCTGGCTAAAAGAAGTCAAATCCCTTAGGCCTTCCCAAAGTGCCTGAGCTTTAGCTGGGAGTGGAGTTGTCCCTCTAAGCTATGAATCATTGAGGGAAAAGGGACTGCAGCGAACTGTAACCGACTACAGGGCTGGCGGAGCTCAACGACGAGCACGGTCCTTTTTTATTAAAATCAGATGTTATCAGGTTTAGTCTGTTTTCTTCTCTTTATAAGCATAGACACAGAAATGCACTTAAAACATATTTGAAACATGTTCAGGAAAAAACACATTAAGATATTTTTATTCTTATGAGTGTATTAGCATGGTTGGGATTTAAAGACACCTGCTATCAATATTCAATATAAAGTCTTACCTATTTGATCCTTAAATGTTACCAAATGGAACCACATCCTGATCAACAAAGAGATTCATAATATTAAACAAAATCATCTTTAGCACAGGGAGAAAAGTGCAGTTTCCTCTTGTTGCTCTAAAGGCAGTAGCATAGGATATTAGTTACAGCATTAGCATAATCCTGAGCTTACTTTATTTGAAAAGCATGGAAAAAATATTTGATGATGCCTCAAGTTTTACCAAACTCAAGTTTTTCCAGCTGGCAAACCACAGGCTGAAAAGTTAAGTCATATAAGGCTTTATAGCCCCATGTACTGAAAATATTTCCAGCCAACGGGTCATTTTTCAAGCTGCTCTAATCCTACCTGTAAGTGGATAAATTTTAAGCCTGAACAACATTTTAAGGTGTGGGATTTTGTTAACTATAGCCAAGAAGTAAAAACTGTCCAAACCCAATTCTGGCATTCATTTGAAAGGTAACATTTGAGATTAAAATTTATGTGCATAAAAAAGATTTACAAACTTAATGCTGAACCCAAAATGTGTTTTAGTTGCCACAACAAATGACAAATCCAGCCCTTTGACATGGCACTTAGCTGAAGTGCCTGCAGTTTATTGCAAGCTCAGCTTTGAAAGGATGAGAGGCGAGCAGGCTTCAAAAGGTCCTGTGGTTTGGCTAGGGCACCTGACCTCAGACTCGACCTACTCAGAGAGGTCCAGATCCTAGGAATCTCTGCATAGGGCTCCAATTAGGTGGCATGTTCACACCGATATTCTTTGGGGGTAGGGAGTTAGGAAGGATAGAAGAGACAAATTTAACTTGAACAACTGGAAAGTAAATAGACAATTTGATGTTTAAACTCCTTGATGGAGCAAACTGAAGTTCTATAAACTATACACCCATTGTAAGTTATGGGCTGATCTGTGAGAAGGTAAGAAACGCTGCTTGTTGCAACAATCTGGGGAAAAGACAGACTCTTTATCCTGGATGATTGTAACACAGTCAGCTTCTCACTAGAGACCTCATCAGAGAAGCCACAGTGACAGTGTTAACACTGCCCCAGCACGGCAAATAAAGGCGTACATCCTGGAATGCATGCTGGGACCCACGACTGCACCTCCAACCCTCTTTCCACCCTGGTGTCCTGCTGTGCCCCTCCCCGCAGCGTGCCCACCAACCCCTCAGCCAACCCTTCCCAGTCAGTCGGTTTAGGAACCAGCAAAGAGCAGACTTTAAATGTCTAACTGCAAATATCCCAGAGGCTTCCAACAGACATTTGTCCCCCTGTGGCAGCTCACCTCAGGGATCCAACCCATCACACCTCCTATATAGGTAAATACTTTGGTTAGTGGGGGCCATGGTGTTTCTTTTCCCTGTTTCCCTTCACTGGATTTCTTCAACTCCTCTGCCCAGCCTGGCTGGGGGGTGGGTGAGGTCCCACTGATTATGCAACGTTGGCAAAGATGGCCCTCGGAAAGCTCAGTGCTGCCTGCCATGTGCAGAGGGACACCGAGTGTGGTGGGCAGTGAGAGTGACCGCTGCGTTTAGGAACACTGATTCAGGATGATGGCTTTGGTGGGGCCTCCTTGTTCTTCTGTAGTATCAATCCTGTCCTCTACCCTCAAAAAGAAGTCCAGCCTTGTACTCCAGCAATTTTTCAACATTACGACTGGTCCGCCCACATATGAAGGCCAAATTCAGCAACTCAAAGACAGGTGGCTTAGGGTATGAACTGGGAATGTGTAAAAGTGGTTAGCTACTCTGGGACAATCAAATGTATGAAGGTCGAGGTCCATGGGTGCAGAACAAAGTAGCTCTCACTCTAATCTGTGAACAAAATCACTCTCCAAGCATCACACTTGACTTTTTGGGCTGCAAACAGGATTTCTAATTGACTTCCAACTTAATGGACAATGAAGGAGCCTGGCCAATAAATTCCTGTGGTTTGGTCTACACACACTTCTTAAAATATGTAATTAGTCTTTTACATATTCAACATTGTTTTCTACCAGATTTGTGAAATAATAGAAAAAAGTGGTCATAAGTGAAATACATCCTTTATAACTCATATGAAAAGGATGCCAGTATGCATTCCCTGAATACAGTGTGTTTTTAGCAAAAGAGGTATAATTTATATCATTTCATTTATAATGGTGCTAAGTTAATGCTCTTGGCTGCTTCTGACAGAGGCCTTTCCAATCGAACTGCAATGATTTGTTTCCCTGAAACACTTTCCGTATTCAAGGACTTTTAATTAGCTTTCTAGAGAGTGTTTTCCTGATGGACATCACCTCCCTAAAGGCTTATACGTTTCCTGGCTTCTAAAAAAAGAACAAGAAGTTAAGGGGGATTCTTTGAGTTTCAGACTTTCTGTGGGTCAAGAACACATCATGGTTTTGTGAAACTGAGTGCAACTACTTACTGGGAATCATGTAGACGAGCTTCTTTCTCTACCCTCTCGGCCCAGTCCCCAAACCCGCTCAGCAATTTGACTGTATTTTTTAACTTGTAACTGATTGTGAGGGTGTCACTAAAAGACATGTTTTTACACAGAAATGTCAGCCAGGAGTGGCAATAACATGTGAGGCCACAATCAGGCATAATCTTGACTCAATGCAGCACTCCCTAAAGGGTGCTGCAGGAGCCCAAGGCTCAACAAGGCTAACCATGTTATCTTTAGTGAAAAAAATTCTCAGCGGCTTAGATTTGCATTGTGATTCTTTTCATTTGCACGATGAATAGGTACCGATGACATATAGCAGCTCCCAAACTATAGAATCCTGCTTCTGAAGAGCATCTCATGGGACGAGTGTTCTGAAGAACTCGCTCTGGAGCATGCTGACTTCACTCACTGAATTAACAGAGCACTGGAAGAAGATGACCTTGTTGTGTCCTGACAGGGTGCACTGGGGGAGCAGGAATGAAGTCGGGGAGGGGGTCAAGGGATCCTTGAGTAGGGTGCAGCAGATCTTCACCTTTATTCAGCCTTGAGAGCTACTGTGAAGAAGTACAGAGCAGAGCATAAGGCAAGGGCTGACGTGGTACCGGTGAGTTGGCATCTATCCTGTCCCCTGTGTGTTCTGACGGGAGCAGGTGACCATCTAGTTATATAAAGCAGGGGGTCCTCTGACTCAATTACTTCTCTCACTGATTATGCCATGTGTCCAATGACCCCTACTGAGATCATGCTCTTTGGGGTCGTGACGCAGGCATTCAAAAAAGATGTTAAAGTGGGAATGTTCTCAGGGAGAGTAATGTGCTAGGCCATGATTACTCAATGCCCTTGAACCTCATGAGCAACTCATTATTATTTTCTAATGCTCCCCATTCTCCACCTCAAACCAGGACTCTCAAAAATTACTGAGGAGAAAGTCTTTTTTCTCCTCATAAAAATGCCAGGGACTGCTTTTCCGGAGAAAAGGGCTCTCCATGGAAGGGCCCCAGAGCACAAGGCCAGGGAATACCAGAACAGTCACAATGGCCAACGAGGAGGACGGGGTGAAGCAGAGTGATGCCAAACTTCACCTCACTGTTTCGGCTAAGGCCATGAGGACATCTGCCTCCGTGGCTGGTGCGAGAACATTTGCAAATTGTCAATTCGACCACTTGGGGACTGGGAGGCTGGAGTGGCAGTAAACTGTTAGGAGTGCTGCTGCCAAAAATAAGAATCTATTTATTTGACATCACAGTGAGAGGCAAGGCTACACATAAATAATGACAAATCTCGCTTTTGAGTTTTAGTAGAAAAATTAAGTGCAGTAACTCATAAAGTCATTTGTTGATGGAAAGTTTGTGCTGTTGATTCAGTTCTGTTCTGCCCTGAGTCTGCATTTTCCACTCCCTTACCCCAGTGAGAGGCCTGTTTGGAGCTGACAGGAATCCCCTTTGGTTCTCTCCCAGCAAAGTGAACTGTGTTTAAATCCTCAAAGCACTCCTTCTCCTGTGACCTTCAGGAACAGCAGCCGGACCCTGACATCAGTTGGCCACATTTATTCCTGAAACTTCTAGCTTTGGTATCCTAGATATTAGGCCTCACCAGGCATTTAAGAACTGGCGTTCAGTGCCTAATTATTTTGTTTATAAAATAAATGAAGCCATTTCATGCTTTTTATTTTCTAGGATATGACGACATAAGGGACGAGGTTTAAGGTAGCTTCGGAGGAAGTCACACCTGGAGCCGGTCTGTCTTACTGGGGACGTTTCCACAGGGTTTCAAATGATGCAGTTGGCATGAAATATTGTAAATTTCAAGAATACCAGACACAGATGAATGAAAAAGTGGATGAATAAAAGCAGACTCGAAAATAAATCCAAATGGGGTGCTTCTGGTTGCCCTGCAATACTGTATTTTCCTCCCTAGCTCAGCTCCCCTGCTTAACATCCTACCATCTATAAGATCCTCGTATTTTAAGACACTATCTTACAAATGGCCCCTGCTCTATACCCACACTACTGTAATTACAGTCAGATTAATGAATTCACAGGCTGCTTCTAAGGATTTAATGACTTCTTAATAGAACAGCATGCATATATAGCTAGACTACTATGACAAATCATAAAAGCTTCTTAATAAGAAACCCCAATTAGTTAATTAAAATTTGCTAATTGAAATTCTAAGACTAGCATGTAAAATATTCTAGACCTCGAGATATAGCAATAAAACACATATCTAACGTGCCCTCCAGACAAGTTCTCCGTACCTATGCAATAGGAGACCTTTGTAAGTGAAATAAGAAACGAGGGAATTAGGTCACATAGAAACCTTGAAAAGTGGTCTAATATATCAGGAGTGAGAATTGGAAATTATTATTATTTATCACACAGAGAACAGGTGTAAGGAATGGAGTCACCTTTATTAATTTACTCATACATTTCTTACCTCCCTACTCCTTTATAGATTCATTTCTCTATGATGGCAGAAAGGCATATTTAAGAAACATTGCATGGATCTTACCAATTTTGGATATTTAAATATCTTTCTTTTCCTGATCTTAAAAGATACACTTGATGTTCAGGATGGCTCTACAAGAAAATGTCCAAAATATGCATCGTTAAGGTTGTTGGTGCAAGTTTCTACTAAAGAGCAGGTCAAATGCTGTATGGGAAGGAATGTCTTCTAAAGCAAGTAGACAGAAACCCCTTTTTAAAAATGCCACACGACCAGCTCTAAGTTAAGGGGGGAAAAGGAAAAGCGAATGTTTTGGCTTTGACTTCAGTCTTTGAATTTGGTTTTGCGGTCCAGACCACACCAGACCCACCCTGCCACATCCAAGTTGGGTCTCCTTACAAAGAATTTTTGAAAAGAAGAATTGACAACGATGGAGCAGGTGGAAGGGGACAACCAGGGAAAGAGCTGGGATGTGACATGCTGACAGAAATTAGATTAGTACTAATAGCAGTAACAGTGCGTATAATGGTAGCAATAGCAGAGGTATAGACAGGAGTAATGGTAAGGTTAGCAACGGCAGTGGTGGCGGTAGAACACCAACAGTAGTAGGAGTAATATTAATAGCAGCAACCATTTGGAGAAATGCCCACTGAGTGCTAAAACTGTAGCGTGGTACCGGTTTTTCATTACCTTCACTATTAATGAGAAAATTATAGCTCTGAGGCTAGGTAATCTGCCCAAGGCCACATACAGAGTAAACAGCAGACCTAATGATTTGAAATCAGACATTTCTGATGCTTTCTAGTCATACTCAGGGTCCTCTGGATAAATCCCAGGAACACCTCTAGGCCATTCATTGTGCCGTTCCTTTTACATGAAATATCATTCCCTTTCCTCTCCAGCTAGCCAATCCTATTTATACTGCAAAGCCCAACTCACTTTCTCCCTCTCCTCCATGAAGCTTCTCTGATTACTTCAACTCCTACGCAGTCATAGCCCTGACCATTTGAGCTATTAACTTGGCACAATGACACGCTTTGGCCTTGTAACATACTTTGCACTGTTATTTAAGTTTGTATGTGTGTCATCCTACTTGAATGTATAGACCACCTTTTACATTTCTTTGTCTTTTCTAAAGTACTTGGTATCTATGAGTATTAATATACAGTAATCATTCTCCATACAGAGTATATAGTATAGCACATAGAAGGCATTCTATAAATTTGAATGAATGCATTTCTTAATCTTGTGGGCGTAAATGATGCCCAGATGATGAGGCCACATTATGCCAATCACTGCAGCAATGTACAGAGGGTCTAAAGTGAAATACTGCAATCTCACCATCTACTTTACTCAGCATAAAAATGCATTTAAATCTCCCAATTCTTCTCTTTGGAAAAGGTATACATCTGTGAGCAACTCCCTAACAGAAAAAGGCAAATTTTAGAACATGAAATCTTCCTAGCTCATGACTTTAACTGAATGGCCTTTTCCCTGGAAAATTTTATATAGTTAACCAATTCATGCGTCTCTTTTAAACCACAAGGCTGAAATGACCCAAGGAATCTCGTAGTGAGAACTCACTCTTTAGGGAGAAAACCTCTGGTTTCTAAGTGCTAAGTTTTAAAACCTGCATGTCTTTCTTCCTGAGGGTGTGGCATTTATCTTGCATATGAAATTTCTTTGGGTCACTTTCATTTTGGGATAACTCATGCTAAGTGAACCTAGCAGCAAAACTCAGAAGAGACATGGTGTAAAAATGTGACAAGGATCGACTAGCTCTAACAATTTTTGACAGTCTTTGCTAGAGTATTCTTCAATGTACAACAGGGTGTTCCGTGGAAGTTCTGCTGTGGCATGTGGTGTAATTTCAGCCTGGCTGTGGACACATTCTGGACAGCGAAGACGGCTGAGGCGGCTGTGGTCGCCCTAACAATTGCAGGGCTGGCACATCAGCAGGATGAGAATCGGAGAAGCCTGGCAAAAAGTAAAGCCGCAGGAGGGCGAAATCTGGAGGAAGAAAGCTTGGTTTCCCGAGCCACCCAGGAGGCTTGGGGCAGAGCCCCTCCAATTCAAACCACTTCTCCTGCGTATAACCCGGCAGAAGAGCCTGCTGGGAGGTAAGCAGCCAAGGAAGAAACGACAAGGGGGAGAGCCAGCGGCAGATGCTGAAGGTGGGTAGGACAGATGACAGAGCTAAGAACAAGGCATCACAGGGAAGCAGGAAAGACCAAAGATAATATGAAAAAAACTTTCTTCTATGAGAAACTTAGAGGACAATAACAGCTGTCAATTATATGGTGCTTACTATGTGCCAGACATTGTCCTAACTGCTTTACAAGTATTACCTTATTTAGTACTTACAAGTGGCTATAGAGTAGCTATTATTTGATCCATTTTATAGATGGGAAAATTAAGACACAGAGAGGTTAAGTGACTTGCCCCAGCCACACAGCTCATCAGAAGATGAGATGTGAACCCAAGCAGTCTGTCTCTAGAGTCTGAGCTCCTGGCCACTAAGCTATACCATCTCTCACAGACACACAATGTAAAATTATAAAATATATATTTGTACATAACAGGTGATTGCCTGAGGCAGGATTCTCAACTGTGACTGCTGCCCGAGGCCGGTATGTGCGGGTGAGAGGCACAGGTGATGACTCAGCCCCGCTGACTGTCCCAGACCACATCATAACTGGCAGAAGCTGGCTTCTATTTGTCACCACACATATGCCCAGGAACTCTGGGGAAGACATTAAAGAGATTATTTTTCAGGAAAATATTCTCCCCAGAGAAAGCTTACTGCGAGAGCTAGTGATGGCAGGAAAGAAGGAAAAAGTGATAGGTTTTGCCAGATTATAGAATTCATTTTTAGATAAATTAAAGAATGGAATGCTGACTTTGATGCTAGTTAAGCTTGCCCACTAGACATTCTACATTAAACAAGGAAACGTCATCATTAAAACGGTTGTAGTAGGAGCTCCAGCCAGGGAAACACTGCATTTTAAGGGGGAAATTATATATGTCACGTATGGTATTTGAGAACCTAGGGGTTCTGGTTGCTCTCAGGATCTTTCCATTATGGATGCCAAAGGTTCACTGTCATAATTCAGAGGCAGAATGCTATGCTGGGCCAGTGCTTTGGAACCCAGAAGACCCAAGTTTAAATCTGAGCTCTACTATTGGTGAGTAACATCTTTTAGCTTCCATTTTTTTCATCTATAAACAGAAGATGGCATCCCAGCCATAAAAAGATTATACAAACAGTAATTGTAAATCCTGTTGCTTTCTTGATATCAACTTCTGGTTGATATGAATTCCTGATAATCCTCTTGGGCAATACCACAAAATGGATGTTCTCACTCAATTTACTGAAAATGTGTCAGATACAGGACTAGCTGTACAGAAAAGGAAATACATGTAGGTAAGAATATTAAATCATTTTTCTGATTGTAGATGTGCCTACCTTGATCTTAAGTTAAAAAGGATAAGCGATCATGGTAACATTTAGGAAATTACTCGGAGGTCCATACCCATAATTGTTCAGAAGGCTAAGCCTCACAGTTCATAGGCATCACTTAGGAAAAGTTTATCCAACCGGCTCTAATGATGGGGTTCTTCACAGTCTTCCCCAATCCACAGAGAGTCAAGACTTGCTTTTCTAAAAACAGAAGGCTTTCCTGCTAATCCTGGAATCTCTGAGGGATGAGAGAAGCCAAAGGGATCAGATCCTTTTATTTTATAAATGGTAGATACGAGTTATATTTGGAATCCCATATTGAATACAGAACTAACAAATCCATAGAGGAAAGGCAGCAGGCTTTGCCAGACCATAAATTAATTACCTTTAATGGCCAGGCTTAGGGTAAAAGCAAAAAGACATGCAAGGGCTCCCTTATCTGCTGCTTTCATTTTGGTATTTAGCACTAGAGTTAAAAATCACTTTTAATCAGCAAGAGAGGCCGTTGTTTTTAAAACAGTAACATGCTGAAGGGAGAATTTCCCCTGATATTCCAGGGAATTTGAACTTTGGCTCTTGCTGTGGAATAATCCTACATACCCCCATCTGATATAAACTGCAAATATTTTTTGTCCCCTTTAAGTCAATAGGCCGAAGTTCTCTAAAGGTTAACAGAAACGATCTACCCACTATCCTTCCTCTTAAAATTTTACTACACGGGGTTAGCATTCACCCCTCTAATAAACCAAACGAAGTGAACACAGCGTCTTTAGAATTAGGGAATCCAAATTCCAAATTATATTGTGCTATAAAGTAAAATTCTTTGGGGTGCATTTTTTGTGAATAAAGGTGAAGACAACAAGAGACTTTTTTTCTAAAGAATACGTTCTCATATATACTATGTTACCTTTTGGCACACAACAGTCTATAAACTTATTTTCTACTTAAGTCAATGACAATTTTAGGAGTACAATAATCATCTTCCTTCATATCGCAGTTAAATTTCAATTAACTCTATATTGGAAACAGTGTAGCTTTGGGGCTCTCTTTCCACCTGTTAAGAGGATCAGAGTTAATTCTTTGGATGTGAATAAAAGCCCCCACTATTTCTTTCATTCCAAATTTGGGATTGCCTGTGCCTGTTCCCTGTGGTTACTCATATTAAGCTAAAGTGCTGGAGTGGGGGTAGCTGCCAATCCTGGGGTCTTGCATGCTGTTGTGGTGTGTCACAAATAATTGCACAAACAGCAGCAAATGGGTCAATGTTTGTAAATGGCCTTATTTTTAACAAACTGAAGTAAATTGAAGATTAACTGGATGTGAGCAGCACTTGCTCTTATTTTAACAATTTCTTAAATGGAGAATGAGCTTGTCCACATCTGAACTGCTTACTTAAATATCAGTAATATAGTGATGGCAGTTGTGAATTTCTCTAGTGCTTCACCTACATCCTTTTTCCCCAAATGTTTCTGGATTTAGCAGATATCTAAGTTCTCCCTTGGGAATGTTTAATGACTATTATCATCTAAAATGCACATTGTGGTAGAAGTAGTTGGAGACTCACTGGTAAACAGCATTAAAACATCTATATTTTTTCCTTAGTCGAATCACTTTTGAGAAAAGATCCTATGAAAATAATCTGAGTGGAAAAAACTATTGGCACAATGAAAGATGTTTGTTTCAGTGTAATTTATAATAATGAAAGCCACTTAGCTGTCATGACAAAATCAGAGGCATGTTTCAGTGAATTCTAGCTTATGGAATATTATGTGGCCGTTAAAAATAATTCTGAAGATGCAGCAGCACAGAAAATGTTTATGAAATAACCGTTAAATGTGTCCCAATTATAATCTTGCATAAATGTTTATAAAATTAGAATGAGACTCAAAAAATTGAAAATACATAAAATATTGTGTAAGAATGGTACAATATAAATGATCCACCACCAATCATTTTCAATGCTTACTTTACTATTTCCCAATAATTCAGAAAAAAAATTTTTTAAATGGCCAACACAGTATATTATGCTTTTAAAAGAAGCTAAGCAGGAGATGACTAAGGAAACTAGAGGAAAACAGAACCAACATATTCTGGTAGTCATGGATCTTACTGAAGCTTGGTTGGGTCCCCTGAGAGGCCAGTGATAGTAACTCATGAAATTGTTAGTCCTTAAAATATTGGCTAAAATGGTCAAGCTAATCTCAAGAAAAGTCATTTTAAAAAGTGAGAGAGCTAGAGAGAAGCCTTCCCAGTGCATTTTGTGGTCTGGAATTTATCGTGGTATTTGACTGTGAGTGTATATGTTCTCAAATTTTTTTTTTTTTTTAACATTATCAGCATGAAAACAACTAGAAATGTGCTGTAGGTTTCTCAGTAGTCAAGACAGCTGCAACAGCTACAGGGTTTCATTTATAGACACTGACACTGCACATTTCAGTACATATCAGACACAAAGGTTAAAATATGTACATATTGTTCTTCAGCATAACATCTAAGCAAAGATTATAACTCTTGACAGCACCAAAATGTTGCTTTTCTTATTTTTTCAAGTTGTACACCCAATATAACTTTGTTCCCTGATATTTTTTATAACACAAATAAGCAAACAAAAAATCAGGCATCTAATCGAAATGCATATCTCCCATATGCAAAGTCTCAGATAAAGTAAAACTGGTGACAAGAATTAAAGGAGGATCTGAAGAGATTTATTTTTATAGTTAAGTTGTTTCATGAAGCATAGATACACATGTTTTCCTTATAGCTAATATTAACACATATGTCTATCACTTAAGTTTTCTGACATCCGAAGATTACTGCTCGGGATGAATAAGGCCTGTGGCTCACCATATCCTTAAATTTGACTTCATGAAGAAGAATGGTAAATGTCTCCCTGTTTAAAAAGGTTATACTTCAATGTGAGACATCTTTTTGGAATATATTTGAGCATATTCTATAAAGTGCTGATTAGCCCTTCTTGATCTTTACTCCTGACAAGAAATGAAGGATCCTTGGATTTTACAAATCTTGAGCACATTAGATTTTGGTAGTTTAAAGACTAATGAAAAACAAAGGAGAAAAACAAAGCCAAAAATCATAAATCCTGCCTGACTAGAAGGCATTCCTCGCTTATCCCTAAAAGAAATTCATTCCTGCACATCTTGTTTGAATTTAACTTCTGAAGTTTGTCTTGTTCCATCTCTAGAACAACTCAGGCGGCAGGGTATAGAGATATGACTACACGAACAAAAACACATGAGCAATGCAGCCACTGCATATACAAAAACAAGATGAGACAGAAAATTATTAACTGCCAAGTGACATGTCACTTGGATACACATGTTTCTGTATTTTGTCATGAATGTTCAATCCGAAAGCTACTGGAAGTATCTAAATTCTCCTTCCCCCGATACTGCAAAACAAGGTAACATAATCAGAAAAAGCTAATGTGTTATGAACAGCATGCTGGCATCCCTTTTCAGTTCTAGAAGGTTCACTAAAAAAAAAAAAAAGTATTCAACACTGAACACTGTACAGTACATTCCATAACTCTACACTGAAGGGAAAGACGCTCGTGCTAACACCACACCAGGTTCTTCCGAGAAGGCGCCTCGCACAGATGCTGGGTTTGAGTTTTACTTGGGAAGAGAGTGCTGTTTTTCTTTTATCCCCACCCACTCTTTCTTACACCAGCCTTACATGATTTATAGTATTTTTATTACAAATATAGTAATGAAACCTCACTTTGTACAGATTGCAGTGGTGATGAGGGAATTGGGGTGGTTTGGCAGTGGATGGAGGTGGAGAGTGAAATGCAAAATTCTATTCCTGTCACAAGTGAGAAAAACACAGTTCTAGCTTGACCCTGGATACAGCCGAGTTCACGAGGGTACTCCTGGAGGGGAAGGGCATTGATGGCGTATGTGGCCATGCCTGTAACGAGATGAAGTGTATAAACTGCGTTTCCCCTTTCCTGAGTATCTGAAAACGCAGAGAGAAGCAGGGTAACAGTCTGCAGCAATCGCTACTGGTGGCCAAATCTCTCTGGTGGGAAAAGCAGGTTTATTTTCTTGCTTTTATATTAGCTGAAGCTTTCGAATAAACAAGATTCTTAGGGAATACTCAAGGGATGATTTTGCCTGTCTGACCTTCCTGTGGTACCCTGCCTGGAAAGTTCTTTCTTAATTCCTTGGGAGATCTGGGATTCTGATCTGGTAACTTGCAATGCAGCAGTGTAAGCAGCAAGAAGATGTGAGGTAGTGACTTAACTTTCCAGCTGCTCAAGTTCAGACAAGACAGGAAAACTGACTGGGGCATTCTGGCTAACAGGCAAAATGGTACAGATTTCACAGGTCTAGAGAACCGAGCCAGTCAGGGTCTACTTCAATTATGAACCAAGAGATTTGAAAAGACCCAACTACCATTTCTTACTATGGTCTCTTACCTAAGACATCTGCTCATTTTGGGAGAACGAGAGGAAGTGGAGGGCTGAAGTGAAGAGGTATTGAAAAGAGAGAAGAACAGAAATCAGCTGGCGTACCAACCTCCACCTCTTACCCTGGGTTCCCCGCTCTTTCAGGACCTCTGATTTTCACAGACCGATCAAAAATGGTGAGATGGAAGAAACACATCTGAACGCAAGATGATCTTTAGGCTTCAAGAATCATACAAATATTCAACTAATCATTCAGTTTCAAACAAGAGACTCTATAATTTTATATGAATGATTGACCATTCAATCACATGAGCCTATAAACCTTGGCTTCAATCTGGATCTCACATTCAGTACTCTTTGGAAGGAATTCCAGAAGACAGCTTGGAAATTATATCCTTCCTTCAAGTGTTGAAAAGATCTAGCACCATTCTATGTCATGGCTCCACTATATACAAAACTGAGGTTCTTCACACTTGTCATTCGGAAATGCTACATACTGAAGTTTTGCTTAATAGTACATTGGCAAAGATTTTTAAAATGATAATCCTCAATGCCAGCAAGGTAACAGTGAAACACCATTCTTCTTTACCACTGGTAAGAATAAAAATGACTATATGAATGAATCAGACAAAAACGACAACAGAATACATTTTTTGGTTAAGTCTTTCAAACTGGCAAAGATTCTAAAGTGTCTTAATTCCCACAGTGGGTAAGAAAGGGCAAAACAGATTCTCATGTATCTTATACTAGAACCTGCTTCTAGAGACTTTGGTGAAACACATCCAAATTTCCATTGTATACATTTTTAGACAGCAATTCCCCTGAAAAAAATTTATCCTAAGGGAATAACTAGACTGGGATTCAAAAGATGTAAATACTAGTTGTTCACTGTCATACTGTTTATACATTAATGATTTGAAAAACGAAACTACCTAAATATTCATCAAGAAAGGACTGGCTACATAAACTTTTAGTAAACCCATTTGTAGGCTAATATATACCCATTATAATAATACATAGCTGTATTTAGCAACATATAAATATTTCCACAATGAAATTTGTTTAAAAAAGGGGGAGATTATAAAAATGGAGTATAGGGTATGATCCATTTACACGTATAAATTTTAAAAATATGCATATACAAAATACTGGAAAGATACAGCTAGAAATGTTAACAGTGGCATTTCCTGTGCATTGTATTGGAGACACAAGGGATTTTTACTTCTCTTTTATACCTTTCATTGATACATGAATCATTAATAATGAGAATGCATTGTTTGCAACAGTTAAAATTTTTTAAATCGTTTAAAAAACACTGTAACAGAAGCCTGTTAAGCCATGACCAGCTTAAGAAACAAAATGCTGCCAATACAGGTGAAGCCCCTCTAGCCTCCCTCCCTTGGCATGCCCACCACCCAGGGATAACTACGATCCTGGATTTTGTAGTTCTCTATTCCACGCACATCTTTACACATTTATTACACACATTAAGTATCCCTAGGCACATTGCTTATATTCTGCCAAAAAAATAATAAAGCTGTCCTCATTTTATGGGGAAAAGAAATCTTACTGAGCTGTACCCTCCTCAAAATGGCTTTGGGCAGTGGGTCAAAGCCATCAGCAGACCATGAGGCATCTGACAGCTGTGGGGTAGATGCTCCAGACGTTCCTTCCCTGTGCTCTGGCCACATCCCTCCCCTGAGATATAGTCAGGAATAGCTCAGGGACTGTGTGATCCTCTGATTGGGCAGGGGAAGAGAAAGTAGAATACGGGGCCTTCTGACTGCCTCTTCCTTCTCATGGAGGTAAAATGATTCAACAGACTCATACTTTCATGTGTAAAAAGACGGAATAATGTCTTCTTGCCAGCCCTATCTGTGGATTCAAATTGGTCAGGATTATTAAAAACTACATATTACTGAATAGTGATTTAGAAATTTAGAAAAATATAGAATGAAAAAGCAAAATGTTTAAAAGTTTCTCTATTGCAATTTTTCACATGTGTGGATAAATACTTGAAGGGATATACAAAAACATCTTATATGTGTATGAAATCTTGGTGCTATTTCTTTTAATTTTTCTTCCTATTGTTATTTTTAAATAGAAAAATTAAAGAGGTAAAATAGATCAAAAATAAATTGCTCTATATACCACTATACAATCACCAGAATGACTAAAATTGAAATGATTGACAAACCATTGGTGAGTATGCAAAACAACTGAAGTCTCACACCTTGCTAGTAGGAGAATAATTTGGTTCAACCACTCTATTTCTTAAAAATTTGACAGGTTAACAATGAGATATCACCTAACCCCAGTGAGATTGGCCTCTTCCCTGCCTTTTTTGTCATATCTCCTCCATAAACAAGCATCGGTACATCACATCAACCCTCTTTCAAGAAAGTGCTCCTCTAGCATTTCTGCAGCACTTCAAGTCATCTCAAAGCACATGAACTGGAGTCAGTGTACAAACAGAGGGTGATGCCCAGGTGTGAGGCGCACATGATGAAGGGTTTCTTCTCCAGGAGCCTATAAAATTCCTCTTACTTTTACTTTCTTGGAATTACTGTCCCATTATCCTGCTCTCCTGACAAAGAAACTGCCCTCATCAAAGAAAGTGACTTGATATCTTTTGAGCACTTGTTTTAAAAAATCTAGAAATTATTCAGATTTTAAGCAATAACTGTTTGTCTCACGTTGACACAATTTCAGACCAACATGAAAAGATGTATAAGTTATGTGTCCTTGCTAGGAAAACCCCAACAATACCCAGGTGACTATTAAGTAAGTAGGCCAAGTGAAATCACGTGACATACGGGAAAGCCAAGCAGTCTTGACATCCTGACAAATGTCTAGGGCCAGAAAGGGAATATGAGTTACGCAGGGTAATAACTATCAGTGGAAAACATCTTCCGCTTCTCATCCTGATAAAGTTGACTTACAAAAATCAGAAGTTTCAGAATCACACAAAACCAAGATCAAAGGCCAGTCAGGTCATTAGTTAGCCGAGTGACTTTGGCTAAGTTTCTTTTCTTTGAGCCATAGCCTTCTTATCTGTAAAAGTTTGGTTAATACTATTTACCTCAAAGGGGTGTTGGGAGGATTGAATGAGACAACGCAGTGAAATGTCTGGCCCAGAGCCTGACAGGGGACAGGTATTCACAGATTGCAGCCCCTTTGATTACA
>CAUYSK010006300.1:0-78977 GCA_963575035.1 Avahi laniger
GCAGAGTCCTTACCAGCAAGAAGGCCCTTACCAGATACAGACTCTCACCTTGGACTTCTCAGCCTCCATAACTGTAAGAAATAAATTCTATTTTTTTATAAATTACCCAGTTTCAAGTGTGCTGTTATAAGCAACAGAAAACAGACTGAGATACTCTTCAAATGCTATTGCTCTTAGAATAAAGCCCACAATCTCTGGCATGCTCCCCAAGGCCCTTCACCACCTGCCCTATCCGGCTTTCTCAGCCTCATCTGGAATTGCTCTCATCAGACTTCTCTGCAGACTCCACACTCCAAATGTCCACTCCAAGATTCTTGCACTTCCTTGAACTTCCTGGGCCTCTGCCTGAATTTCTCCACCCAAGTTCACCAAATTCATCTGTACTCAGCAAACTCTTAACTTTCAGATTTCAGCCTAGATTAATCTCCTATACTGGGCATGGCCAAGGCCCTCCCATGGCACAGGCTTTTGTACCATCCCTTTCCTTGACCATGTGTTACCATGGAATCCTGTGCATGCTCCCTGTGGGTGGGGGACTTTGTCTATCTGTCCCCTGAAGCTCTATCTTGTGCTTGTCTTGTAGTAAGGCACTTGATGCGTGTTCACTGAAATAGTTATTGCACCATACCATATTACACTAGAGTTGGTCTCTGGTGGTATTTAGATTTGGGCATCTCAGTCAAACAAGATCTTGTATCTTAAACAAATAATTTTTTATATTTTGATTTATTCAATTAAATCTGTGTCCCAGACACTTGGAAAGGGCTTTAAAGTCATCTACTGCAACCTCCCATCTGATGCCCTTGTCTCCTTTACGCAACTGCCCTATATCTGTGCACTCGCACACACGTGCACTCACACACACGCATGCCCACACATATGTACATGCATATATATGCCCACAAGCACACCTCTGTGCACATGTACACCCATGTGCACACACAACCACACATGCACACACACAAACACACACATACACACATGCACACATACACAGAGCCTATAACAACCAGCCTTAACTTGAACACATCTAGTAACAGGGGAATCACCTGCTTTGAAACAGTCAGTTCTGTATTTGGAAAATATTTTTGGAAAGTATTTTTTATATACTGAGCCCTAATGTGTCTGCCCGAACCTCTTATCCACTTGTTAGTTGCAGCACCTTTGGTCACTCAAGACAAGCCAAACCCCTCTTTCTTCTACTTGACAGACAGACCTTCAGCCTCTCCTGGTTTTCCTCCCATGGCCCCTCATCCAGCGTTTCTCTTTTTCTGTTTCTTGTCTGAACCAGCTCCACCTAGTCAAGTTCTGTCTCAAGATGACTTTGGAACAATGGTTGGTATCCCATAGCTAATTAGCCTCCCAAATTACACCAAATCTTTAAAGGGTAATGTGGTAATATCTACCAAAATTCATAATGCACATGCCCTTTGATGCAATAACTACATTTCCAATAACCTATATTCAGATGCTCAAAGGCACATGAACAAGAATGGTAACACTGTAGTGCTATTTTCAAAGGCAAAAGATTGGAATGTTCTTAAGTGTCAATCTTTAGAGGACAGGTTCCTAAACAATGGTCCATCCACATAATAGAATGCCAGGCCACTGTCAGAAAGACTGAGGCGCCCATCAACATGCTGAAGTAGGACAGACTGCAAGGTGTGTCATTACATGCAAAATCCAAACTTCAGAACAATGTGCTTTGATACACTCCTAGGGTATAGAAGAGGAACGGAGAGGAGAAGAAAAAGAGAAAGTGAGAGATGCTACAAAGAAAAAAACGCACTATTTTGATTCCTTTTTCTAGTCTTCCTTTCACCCTAATTTGGAGCAAAATAAGACCAGGGAAGATAAGCAAGTAACTTAAATGTCACCTTAACCATCAGGGAAGAATCACAATGTTAGAGAGAGCCATTTGGTTCTCTTTCAAAAATTGCAACTTTCCTGGACCCAATACCAGAGTCTTTTTGTGTGTGTGAACTAAATGTGATCTAATTAGCTGACTTAACACAGCTAAACCCACTTGAGGAGTAGAGTGGGATTAAATAAAATAAAGGAGATGTGAATTTATTCAAGTAATATACAGTATTCTCTAGAAAATGATAACTTCCTCGAATTAAAGTAGCGATCTTTCCTGTGACTTGACTTGCCAAAGATAATTAAGGTTTACAACTGATTAAGAGCCAGGCACCAATGCACAGCAATCCAAAACTTATATTCGATTGACTCTTTCCTGGGTGGTTCAAAAAAGCCAAAATGTGCTCATTTTAACTAGCTCTTTTGTAAGGTTTTTAAGAATTAAGAGAATATTCTGTGTAGTATTATTACTTATTTCTATATAATGTTGGCTAGAAAAGTAAGTTTCCCAACACTCACTCATCTTTGAAAATGGATCATCACTTAAACTTTAAATATTGTCCTTACAGCAACAACAATGATGACAAAAGCCTACTTCTTCTCTGCCAAGGAAACAATAAGGAGAGGTCAGATGTATTTTGAGTCTCAGAAGATGACTTATTAATAGCAATTTTTATACTAAGTAATATGTATTAAAGATATTTTAAAAGTTGGAACACCAGATATCTTTGTGTACATGAGAAAAGTAATACGAAATCCCAACCACTAGCAGAATTCCCAATGTTTCCTATTTGGAGAGACCTATTATCAACAAGGCACATCTATCAGCATCAGTACTCACTGAAGAGACGTCAAAGGCATCTGGAGGTGAAGACAGTCTGTGAAACGTATTGAGCTTACTGAATTTTGATCCTGATTGGGGCCATACATCTGGGGAACTTGAAAGGACAGAAAGATGAGTGGTGAAAAGGACTTTGGTCGAGGTAAATGATGGGATGGTATTCTACGAGATGTCACTTTTTCTGCATAAGAATTATTTTAGCAGAACACTGCTCTTTCTCACTTTGTGTATTACTACCCACCCACACAAAAATACCACCACCATTTGCTGAGGAGATGGTTCAATCTAATTTCTGCAACATCCTTATTCTCTCTATTCACTCCAGGTCTCAGTTTCTGTGTGTGCATGTAATTAATACTGCCACTTAACTGGTTCAAGGTATAAAATAAAGGAATCCTTTCAATATTCAAATTAAATGAGCACCGGACCCTACCACCCAGCATGAAGATATCATCTCTCTCCCCTCCACACAATCTCCCTCCTGTGTTAAATCTCAGAAAATCCAGAAATGTTTTCTGGGTTTGCAAGGTAAGTCCTAGCTACATTCTTTTTTATTATTTCAGCAGACTATGGGGGTACAAATGTTTAGGTTATATATATTGTCCTTGCCCCACCCCCCAGAGTCAGAGCTTCAAGCATGTCCATCACCCAGATGGTGCGCATCGCACTCATCTAGCTACATTCTCATCTAGCTGGAAGAGAGAGCTCCTACGATCAAGGAGCCCCATTCTCTGCCTTTGGTACTGCCCTCTGGAGATTCTGCGATGATCTATTATGTGCCTCCACCAAGCTGTGCACACTCCCTGTGACCTGGAGAGACCGTACTCTTAAATTTCATCATCCCTGATGCTATGATATTTTTAATCTCAACTTTATACACCTGGGCTTGTCACATTGTGTCATTTTTGGAATAAGAGGGGCCAAATGGAGCTGATCTGTATTTAACAGACAGCTATTTACATGCCAGAATTCAGTTTTATTTTGGGGAAGGTAAAATATGACTTAATTTATCAGATAACCTGAAACCTTCGGTTAAACTATCCATCATTTTTCTTTTTTTTTTCCAGACAAAAACTATTCATTCCTTCAGCTAGGCTCTTAGACTTATCTATTTCTACAAACGTACATCTTCCTGTGCTGGAGGTATAAGGATAGAGTGGAAAAAAAGGAACAGCTCTAGACTTTCTCAAGGACACATTCTGACAATGAGGACAACACCCATCCAGAAACAGTACATAGTACATGTACATGGGCTGAGCCTCCACAATTCTTCTGTCTCCATCAGGTATCAGAATAATGTCCAAATGTCTAGCTAATGATATCTGTATCCCTGACATCCAGCACACAGAGGTGTTCAAGATATGTTGGTAAACAGGTCAATGAATGAATAAATGAATTATGCACATCACAGAACACTAGCACAGCCCTGATCATGAAAACACCCTCATCAGTTAAGTCAGCCACTAGTCTGCCAGCAAGAATGCAACGAGAATGAAATAATGGCCCTGAATCTTCTATTTTGATTCATATATTAACATCAGGAAACTGGGATTAGGCAACCACGCCTGCCTTGCACAGAAAGTCTCATAATTGTAAAAATTAGCTTTGATATTAAGATTTAGCTTTCAGTTTAGTTGAAACCTAGCCCACCCTCAGGTGCTTTAGCTGGTATGGATTTAAAGACTGTATTTTTCTAAAATATAATTAACACTCCTCTAATACTTCTTCCAAGTCTGCTTAGGTCATCTGATGAATCCAGCTAAGGGAAAGAAATTATTTAACCCACAGGCTTTGAAAATCAGCCAAGGATATTATCTTATGTATTCATTTGTATCTGTAGAAAAAATCCTGCCAGCAGTCTGAGGGTTAAGCAGTATTCCTGTCATGTTTGCCCCGAACTTGCCCAGTTAAATTGCAACAGCATGGGTCTCCATAATTATCTAATTGTTAGTGTTGTGCCTTTACGTAATTTATGATGTAGCATTAAAGTCTGACCCTGGGTTTGAAATGAAGTGCAGTACTGCTGACATCCAAGCTCAAATTAGTAGGTAAGCACCCAATTAACGATTATGCTTCTGAGCTTTCATTTCCATCTGACCACACTGCTACGCTAATCAGTTTTCTAAGCCTTTCACCTTCCCCATAACTAACAAGCATTTCTCCTGCTTTTTATGTCTGTGGATGCCCTGAATCCTCATAAAAATCTCTCCAAGACTGCTATCTTTAAGATCACTGCCAAAAATAGCTGTCCACAACTCAGCTGTAGGGCTCTGATGCCCTTTGATGGCAAAACCAAAGGTCCCGTTTCCCTCTTTGGAAAAGAGGTAATCTTGGAAGAATACTTAGAGTCTGTTGATGGCTTCCATTGACTCCTGGAATCACTCGAAGTGAAGGATGAAGCCATTGGGATATTTAGATCATGGAGTCTGAATACTCTTAAGCAAGGGATCTCACCAAAATCCCCACCATTCATTTGACCACTGGGGAAAGAAGAAAGTAAGCAGCAGGAGGGTGGAAATCAGATGTTAGTCCCTTTTCCAGCTATATACCTCCTTCACTATTCTTCCTGGACCTCGTGGACAACTCTCCCCATTCCCTCCACCTATCTGTACCTGCATCTACACAGCAGCGACTGAGCATAAAATTTTAGAGTATTTTCAGAAATCCAAGGTATCATTACATTAATCTTTGTTTATTAAAGACATTTAATAAACATATGCAAATGCTGAAATGAGCATCTTCACAGGGCAGTGACCTGATAATCACCGCAGATGGGTGCAATTGTTTATGAGACCATGTCTCCTGTCTTCCCATCAATTGTTCTTTCTAGGACCTGTATCACTTGTATTTGATTCCTAGTTAGCCAAACCACTCCAGCCTCAGCTCCTAACATCAGACAAGAGCTTCAAATTCATTTACAACCCCCCAAATATGCAAAATCTGCATTTAGAATCCCTATAACTACTTTCCATAACCTATACCCTAAGATGTACCAATAATTGCCTTCTACTCCAGATTTAACAACTTTCCTACCCAACATAGACAACATCCTGTCCAATTCATGTTTGTTCTAACCATAATGCCAAGAACTTTATCCAACATCAGTGGCTTTCAAACCTTAGTACCAGAAGCTTGTTTTTGTTTTTTACTTCTAATCAAACTTACACATAACTATTACTCCATAACAAAAATCTCATTATGAAAAATTGATTTAAAAAAAAGCTCTTCTGGTGAGAGTGCAGCTGAAACCCACCACCACTATGATGCCTCTGAAGACACACCACACACACAGTTTGAAAACCACTATCCTGAGAAAGACTGTGGAAGAACAGAGATCAGATGAAAGTAAAGATTTAATTTGCTTAGTGTTTCCTTTCTTCTTTAGTTGTCCAAAGTTGTCTCATACTCATTGAGTACAAAGATTGTTTTTATTAATCTTGGGAAATAAGAAGAGCGAAGGCATCCTTCCTCCCATTTTTTGGGTGTTCCAGGACACAGAGCTGGCTAAGTTGGAAAGTTGGGATAAGAATTTCATTCCTTGAATCTCAGCGATTTCTCTTTCCAATGAACCACACAGTCTCACTTTAAATGCTTCATATCACATAGATATGCCCCATAATCACTCACACTACTTGATCAGCGCTTATGGTAGTGATGGTTAGAATGACCGTGAGACTGAGAGAAATTGAGTTGAATATGGACTGAAAAGAATGCCCTAATAACACAATATGTGAGAAGCATATTACAAAACTAACTTAATGTGGAATAAGTCTCAATGTTGTGGACCTCTCATCCAACTTAACTCTTCATTATGTAAATTGGCAAGGAGAGGCTCTTATCAATCCCAACCAGGTAAGAACGGTGAGACTACATTAGCAAATCCTCATCTTTGATAAGAATTTTATCAGGATTGTTTATGGCATGTGATATTTAAAAGTGTAAAATAAGCAAATAAATCAAATTTCTTCCAAACTTAGTGATCAGGTGATGTAGATAACACATAGTCCTGGAAAAAGTAATTGCATGGTAGCGACAGCTGTCTCCAGTTCTTGCTGAAAGAGGATGGTAGCAACCTTTACAAGAGAACTGCAAAATTCATGAGAAAAAGTGACAGTTCCCTCCCCAGAGCCTAGAGAGAGTAAGTGGTAAACAGGAAACCCCTGACAAGGGGCAGGGTGGAGGGAGCTTTGGGTCCATTTCCAGGGGAAATTGCATCATCTGACTAGCCCTACTTGGCTGTATACACGTACACTTCAGATTATTTAAGGAAAATTTTGTTTACATTATATGTTCAATAAATATTTGTGGAAGAAATAACCAAACTGAAATTCCCTATGAGTCATTATTAGAAAATCAAGAGCTTTTGAACTGGAAACATTTGGATTCAAACCCCAACTATGCACAGAGTAACTGAACCCAGCCAAGTTATTTAACCTCTCCAACGCTCCATGTCTCACCTGTGAGGTGGGAATAATAATACCAATTTCATTGCATCATTTAAGGATTAAATGAAACAACACAAATAATGCACAAAGTGCATGGGGGGCATAAAAAGTACTCAATAAATGCTATTTCTTTCCTTTCACCCATAAGATCTCTGATGCAGTGACATGTGGCTCTCAGTCCCATAATTCAAAAACACTTATTTAAAAATAACTTTAAGAGGACACAAATAAATGGGTAAATATCTTGAGTTTATGGGTTGCAAGAACTAATATTGCTAAATTGTCCATACAGCCCAAAGCAGTCTACAGATTCAATGTAATCCCTATCAAAATTCCAATGACATTTTTCACAGAAATAGAAAAAAAAATCCTGAAGTTTGTATGAATCACAAAAGACCAGAGGCATCACAATACCTGACTCCAAATTATACTTCAAAGCTATAGTAATCAAAACAGCATGGTAGGCTGCCAAGCATAAAAACAGACACATAGATAAATGGAACAGGATAGAGAACATACAAATAAACCCATTCATTTACGGTCAATTGATTTTTGACAAAAGTGCCAAGAACACACAATGGTAAAATGACCATCGCTTTAATGAATGGTATTGGGACAACTGGATATCCACATGCCAAACAATGAAATTAGACCCTTATCTTACACCATGTACAAAAATCCACTCAAAATGAATTAAAGCCTTAAACATAAGACCTGAAACTCTAAGACTACTAGAAAAAACATAAAGGAAAATCTCTATGATATTGGTCTGGACAATAATTTCTTGGATATGACCCTAAAAGCACAGGCAACACAAGAAAAAACAGACAAATGGGATTACATGAAAACAAAAATATTCTGCACAACTAAGAAAATTAACAGAATGAAGAGACAACCTACAAAATGTGAGAAAAAACTTGCTAACCATACATCTGATAAGGGTTTAATACCCAAAATATATAAGAAACTCAACTCAATAACAAGAAAGCAGATAACTCATTTTTTTAAATGGGAAAAGGACCTGAACAGACATTTCTCTAAACAAGACATACAAATGGCCAACAGGTATATGAAAAAGTACTCAACATCACCAATCATCAGACAAATGCAAATTAAAATCATAATGAGTTACCATCTCGCACATGTTAGAATGGCTATTACCAAAAAGTCAAAAGAAAACTAGTGTTGACGAGGATATGAAGAAAAGAGAAATCTTGCACACTGTTAGTAAGAATGTAAATTAGTACAGCCAATATGGAAAACAGTATGGAGTTTCCTCAAAAAATTAAAAATGGAACTACCATATGATCTACCAATCCCGCTACTGGGTATATACAAAAGAAAATGAAATTGGTATGTCAATAAGATATCTGCACCTTCATGTTCACTCAAGTATTATTTACAATAGTCAAGATCTGGAATCAACCTAAATGTCCATCAATGGATAAATGAATAATGAAAATATGTTATATATCCACAATGGAGTACTATTACCTTAAAAAAGAAGGGGATCCTATTATTTGCAACAACATGGATGAACCTGGAGGACATTAGAAAATTTCAGTTAGATAGGAGGAATAAATTCAAGAAATCTATTGTACAATGTGGTGACTATATAATAATATAACAATGTATTATATTTGGAAAATTGTTAAGAGAGTATTTAAGTATTGTCACCCAAAAAATGATAAGAATGTGAAGTAATAGATATATTAATTAGCTCAGTTGAACCATTCCACAATGCACATGTATTTCAAAACATCATGTTGTATGCAATATATATATACAATTTTTGTTTGTCAATTTGAAAAATGAAATAAAAAATAATTTCAAGCCTTGCACTCGCTGAGTTTCCAACCTAGGAATTATAGCTAATTTATCATAAAATTGTAAAAGTAACCTTTGTTCTTCTAGATTTAGGAGAGTGGTTTCCCCCACTAACTCTCAAGGGCAGAAGAGAAAAAACAAGGAAGAAAACCACCAACTTTCAAGTGTTACAAGAATAAAGGGGCAGTGATTGCATTTACTCCCAAGGACATGTGTCAAAGGTAGTAACAAAAGAGACATAACAGGTAGACTGTATTTGATTTCTGCAGGCTAATTTTACTGGAATCTTTTCATTTCAGCAGCCTTTATCACTGTACAGGGGATAGAGACAGCTCACTATAGGTTAATTTAGATTTTCCTTGAGGCTGAAACTAAAGGGAAACTAGCACTTATGAGGACAGAGACTCCAACAACAACTTTGCAAGGATACTCCCAAGAGTTCACCCACCATAGATCACCTGCAGTGTGGCAGTATCAGTCAGGATTTTATCTGAGAAGCAGAACCACTCTGAGTGATTTGGGATAAGCAATGTGTTTCTGAGATTGGACCTAGAGGATGGAGGTGAGTCCATATAAGTCCATTGCCTGTGCATCTGGTGCTGTCCCTGTGGTCACCACTATTAGATCATCTGGGGAGGCAGCAGGGAAGGAAAGCTGGATGTGAAGTCAGGGAGAGTAATGACAAAGCGGACCCCACATGCACAAGCTGGAATCTACAAATACAGACTGGACCCCACATCTGTCTCTCACCACCTCTAACTTAAGACACGCGAGCAACATGAGAAAGCTGATGTCCTCTGTCACAGAGCTGCACACAGAAGAAAACCTCTGGGAGCCTGAGTTGCTATGGGTGCAGGTGCTGTCCCTCCCCAGCAAGGTGAGCCAACACCTCAGTGACAACAGCATGCCTGTGCTGCCACAATGCTCGGCACCCCACCCGCCCCAATCTTAGGAACATAAAATTGGCTGCTGCTTTACTTCCACCTCCCAAATCTCACATACATTTCTCCTGTGTCCAACCCTAACATGGGACCAGACAGGGAAGGGAATTCTAAAAAATGTAGTTCCAGCTTAGCTAAACTCATGTGGTGCAAAACCACCATAGAGTGCAAATAACAGAACTCAGTGAAGAAACCGCCCTTCACTGGCACACCAGCCAGCCAACACCTGGCAGGATCCTTCATTTCTCTCCAGGTTCCTCAAGATTTCCAACAGCAGCATATCCCAAACCCCAACGTCCCCTACTCCTGCCTTCTGTTGACCTGTGTTTGGTTAACTACCAGCATGTAAAAGCTGGACATATCCCTCATTTCTATGGTCACAAAGTACACTTTGAACGAATGACCTCTGATGGTCATTGCAACTCTTTGCCTCCCTCCTCCGGCTCACGAATTACCAATGAAAGGACATCCTAATGGAGAGGGGTAATTTAATCTGAATTGCTCTTTAATCCCTGGGCATCTCTTGACTGCCTGGCTGTCAAAAGAAAGTGTGTTTTTTCAGCTGCATGGTCTATTGGGCTTTCATTAATCTACCCTGCTTTAATATCCATTAGTGAGCATTAATCTAAAAGGATGGATTTGGGGCAGAGATCCCATTCCTCTTGTCTTTTCTAATTTTCTGTCATCAGAGGAAGTTTATTATTTTCCCCATGCAGCTAAGTGGATAAAATGAGCCAAAGAGTGTTTGTCTGTCTGTCCACATTGGCAGATTTCTATTTGTGCCACCCCAGCTGGATTTGGAGTTTCTTCTTGGATTCTTCTTGCAAAGTGCACAGCCCAAGTTCACCCTCCTCTCACACTATATCAGGAAACCCCTCCTTCACCACTGACCACCAGCATGTTCCTTGTTTGGGAAACGTTCTTATTCTCTCTGTGTTCTTTGTGGTACCTGCACGTTCCCCCAGCACCACGGGCTGGTCTCTGGACAGGGCCCCGGAATCCAGGTTGCAGAGGTAACGTCATCCCGGGTCACCCAACTTCAATGTAACGATCAAAAAAAGAGAGATTCCAAAAGGGCAAAAAGACAAAAGCATTTCCCAGCATGTCTGACCACTGTTACCACATGATTAATTTGCATGTCATCTGTATCTTTTCCAGCACAATCTGGAGCCTTGCCATCTCTGCAAAGATCGTATTCTTGAGCCATTCCTTTATGATGAAGATTTAATTTCAGAAAATGCAGCTTCTGCTATGATTTGGCACTGGAAGTCATCTATCCAATATGCCTAAATTTATCTACTCAAAGAAATTTAAATGCTTTTTATTCGGTCTTGAAGACTTCATTTAAGAATACAAAAGCTTTTTTTTCCCCACTATGACAGAGTTCTTCATATTCACATTCTCTTCTGAGAAGGTTCAATTTGGCCTTAAAGAGGCACAAGCACAGGGCATTCTGCTCTGCAAATGTGTAACTTACCTTGATTCACTTTCTACTTCACCGCAGGACACAACTCTGAAGAACATGCTGCATGGACAAGTTCCACTTTCTCCTTCTTAATTTGGGGACCCAACATGACAATGTTGATAAGCGAATCAGGATAAGAAGACTACACAAACTATAAACAGCAGGATTCTCATCTGGGAGGGTGGACACTATTCATTTCTGGCTAGTGATACCAAACCAAATGGGATCATGAAATCCAGGGCCTCGAATTTACAGGGTTTTTAATTTTTCAAGGGAAAACAGAAATCTATAGTTTGATGTGAAATCTTCCAAATCCAAAAATAAGTTTAAAATGTTATACCCTGTATAAGTCAGAAAATATACCTTAAGACAGAAGCCAGCCTACCACATTCCCAGTTTTATGATCTCATTCCCATTGCCTTGGCAGAAAGGCTGAGCTCCTGAAAATCACTTGTCACCTGGGATACAAGCTCAGTCATCTCAAGTACTTTTAATCCACAATTTGATTCTATCTGAAGGCACTAGAGACAGGCAAAAGCAGGTGGAAACTACAGTCACACTGGGTGAAATCCACATATATATGATTACTGTATAAGAAATGCCAGGAAAGTTCTTCAAGCCAGGATGAAATGACACTAGACAGAAACATAGATCCACTGGAGACAATAAGTGTAGAAAAATACCAAAGACTATTTTCTATTTTTTTCCTAATAATTTCTTTAAAAGGCAACTATGTAAGGCAAATATATATAAAAATATTTAAAATATTAATTTTAATATACATGTATTTATATGCATATTTTAAATAATCATATACATTTAAAAATACATAATATATGATTTATATATACTATTAATATGCATAGAATATAAACATAATGTATGCAGATGTAAAAATATATGAAAATAATAGCACAATGGTATGAGAGAAAGATAAATAAAATTATACCATTTCAAGGGCCTTTATATTTTAAATAAAGTGGTACAATAACACTAACTAGATTGTGATAAACTAATGATGACTATTATAATCTCTAGAGCAACAACTAAAAAAAATAATGAGTCATAGCTAAAGTACAATAGAGGAATTAAAATAAAATGCTACAACACAGTTGGTAACCTAAAGAAGGCAAGAAAGAAATAACAAGGAATGAAAAACAGATGTACAGGTTGAAGACAACAGTAAAATTCTGACTAAACCCAACCGTATGAAAAATTACTTTAAATGTATATAGACTAATAGTTTCTATTAAAAAGCAGAGATTTACTGGCTGGATTAAAAAAATGAAATAAAATAAACCAAGACCCACCAACATGCTATCTTCAAGAGAAGAACTTTAAATGTAAAGACACAGAATGTTTAAAGTAAAAAGATTTGAAAACCAGCAAACTCAGCATAAGAAAGCAAGTGTGGCTATGCTAGTATCAGACAAAGTAGACTTCAAGATAAAGAGAATTGCCAAGAGTTAAAGATGGTCATTTTATAATGGTAAATGAGTCTGTTCACCCAGAAAATACAATAATCCTAAATGAGTATGCACCTAATAACAGAGTCTCAAAACATAGAAGGCAAAAACTGACAGAACTAAAGGAAGACAGAAACGGATCCATGATCTGAGCCCAGTCAAGTTGACACATAAAATTAACCATCATCGACATAGATTATCCAAATATAACCTACACAGCATCACTCCTTTCAGGAAAGACGTTCCAAACATTTAACGACAGTTGAGGCATGGTCTCTGAGCACCAGATCGGACACTGGCCATAGTACTGAAGGAAGATTTCAGAGTCCTTTCCTTGCCAGGCATTATTGCTTTAGTGGCTGGACCATAGCAGAGGGATGAGGTAGGCCAGGTGTGGGAGGCTTAGGACAATTCATATTTATCAACAGGTCAGAAAGCATTTCAATATTTTAAGAATCAATACTGTTCCACATGTATGGAAGTAGAAAATTAGCACTACTCCTTTAATAATAAGAACGCCACAAGCAGCTTTGACAAGAAGGGATTTTATGAGACTGAAAGTTCCTTGAAAACAAGATCTGGGATTGATTCATCCATGTAGTTCTCACCAAGCTTTGTGCCGAGCCTTCTCCATAATAGAAATATCATAAAAATTAGTTCAATAGATGAAAGAATAAATAATTCCCTTGTTTTTTCCTTTGTTCAGGAGACAACCTTCGGCAACATCTCTGTCTACATTCAGAAAGATGACACTGTTACACTTGAATTCTTTCATCACAATAGTTAAAGCCAAAACTAAGCAAAACATATTGGGATGCCAGCACCTTCTGTTGAACGACTTGTATATAAAATGCTGCTGAAAAGCAGCATATGTTTTTGATAACTGTAAAACACATTATATTTAAGAACCAGGAAGGAATGTAAATGCTGAATATTAATGCACTTAGAGTCTTATTTAAATTAAAAGTTGATCTTTGATGCAATTTAATTCTCTCCAAAACATGACGACTCCTTGCAGTGTCTCTTCTACAGATGCCTGGAAGGGTGAGAAGTCAGCTTTTCTCCTTAGTGCCCCTGTATCCCTGTCTCTAGTCCAGAGGCAATGATTAAGATGGCAACTCTTTGTTTTGAAAGTGAGGTGGGTTAAAAAAGAAGTGAGGCCAAGACACAAGGAAGGGCAAGACAGTGTGTTTCTGGCTGGCCACTGAGGCACTCTGAGCCACAGAGACCCAGGCTGGCACTCAGCAGATATGTTCACTTAGTATGGGGGACGTCTCTGCCAGGGAAACAAAGAGGACCCATATCGTGCCTCAGGACAATCCATGAGTGCAAGAAGGGAGGGGGTACAAGCTTGGCTTCCTCCCACTTCCCGTTTCCCAGGGTCAAGGTTTGCCAACTGCCCACCACATCTAGGGTACGTCACCTGACCCTTCAGTAACCACTCTGGGATCCAGATGGCATGCTCTTTGGGATGTGTTTTACCCAATGCTGAGACTGGAGAGGTGACAGACACAGGAGAGAGATTCTCAGAGAGAGAGAAATAAGGATGCAGTCAAGGCAATCAGAAACATGCCAAAGCTGTATCCCCAATACACCCCCATGTCTGCTGGTCCCATGATCCAGTGGAGATACAGCCCCAGCAACCGCACAGCATCATGGAGCTCTGCAACCTTGAAAACCTGGGTGTTAGCATGTATGTCAGGATGGAGTGTGGACAGAGGAAGAAGGAATAAGTACCTAAGAGAAATAACCTGAAGTCCTGCAAAGAGCTCAAACCCTTTAATGAGATAAATCCCACCTCCACAATTCATTAGTTATACGACTTTGGAAAAAGTCATTTAACTTCTCCAAGTCACTTTTTGGAGAAGTGACTCAAATGACTCAAGTCAACTTCTCCAAGTTAAGTTCCTCCACCTTAAGTGGGGATTATAACAATTGATCTAAAGAGAACTTTTGCCAATATAGGGCTTGGCATAGCCTGTGACTCAACTCACTCAATCAAACATTAGTTCATGCATGCACCAAAAGAATGCATATCCAAATCCAGGGGTCCTCACGTTGCTTAATAAATAATATTCATCATCAGGTCATTGCCTAATAAACTAAAAACATGAAAGCAAAGTCACCATAGTCAAAAGAGGGTAGCATTACCTACAAACAACATAGAAACATATACCTACACGTATATACAGTTAAGTTCATAATGCCTTGAGTAGGTACCTAACTGGTAGCTATGATTCTCCCCTGTAGCACACAATGGCCTCTAAAGAGCTCAAAAAGTCAGCTCAGGATAAGTTGCCTTCATTTTCCATTTCGCAAGGACAAAGCTGACAGAAATGTAGGACTTGTGTAGATATTTAAACAGCCCTTGCGACGGGGAAAGCCTTCAGCCTGGCTATGAAGGATAGACTTTGCAACAACATCCACTACACAGATGAGTCCTTAAATTAGTACAGGAGCCATGAGTCCTCAGGCTCGGAGGAGAGACCATCGGGGCTGTGCCTCTGCACTGGCCGCGCCGCGGGGGCATCCATCACAGTAAGTACCACGCGCAACGCCACCTCTCATGCCTCCTCATCGGGCCACCCGCAAATGAGGCACTAGATTAGGCCTGACATGGACATAACACAAGACGGGCTTTGCCGGGTGTAATTAATTGGAACTTCGCCAGCTTGACAAATTGGGATGATGAATCTATCTTGTATGAATAGGGAAAAAATGCATAATCAGTCAAAGATTTAGTTAAGACAGCTTTTCTCTGACTCCCTGCCATAGCTAAATCCATTAAGGCAAGGAAACATCACTTGAAAAAAGGCAATGTCCTTCATAGGTTCAATTTATAACTTTTTGTTCTTGAATTTATGGGAGAAGTCAACTCAGATTTGCTTCACTGGAAGGGGAGAAAGGGTTTCTCTTGTGAATTTAAAAAATAATCTGCCTCCCATGTCCTTTAGTTCAGTTGGAAATGTGTGTAAAAGGACTTTGGGGGATTTTATTATGAATCCCTTACAGCATTTCAATACTGGTTGAACCAAACAGGCTAGTTGGACACTATGGACATGATTTTAGCCTAGGAAAGAAAAAAAAAAAACACAGGAACTTTCTCATCGGGTGTCTCCCCCATCCCCTATTTCTAGATCATCATTTATGGCCCGTGATGGATTCAGCATAGATGGGTAAGCACCGCCTTCTTTTCTACTCGGCTGGGGAAGACAGTTTCAATTTGTTCTACATTGAAGTTGGATCTATTTGTTAAGTGAAATGTATCAATTATGTGATTACCCAGCTAATTTGACAAATTATAAAGAAATCAAACAAGATAAATGAGCACTCCCATAAAAAAAATCTTTCGAATTATTGACCAGATTAACAAGATAGTTATGTCCTGGGCAAGAAGACATTGTTTCCCAAAAGAAAGAAAGAGCCACTTCCCAAGTTTTCACTCATGAGCTGCAGGTATTAATTAGTTTGTGGTTCTTACCGCTGTGGGATTTTTTAAACTTTATTTAATCTGTGTGTCAATAATGTTTCTTACCCTTTCTGCTAAGGAATAAAGTGGTTCTGTTTGGTTTCTTTGTTTGTTTGTTTCTGTCCTTTGAAAACAGAAGCTACCTGCAGCATTTACAACTAAAGCTTTGCGGGCATCGATGACAATGCTCCATATTTCAATCTGTACGTGGTTCCTCTTCACTCAACAAAGCGCAAAATGCTAAGAAAATGTTGAGATTAAAATGGCATAAATTCCAAGACATCACCCATGGCCCTATAAACACTTGAACACAAACATGGTATCAGCCCACTGAGGCAGGCCCTTCTGGCACTCACCAATCCCCGTCACCCCTACATGTGTCCTGGAGCCCATTCATGGACAAGTATATGGCAGCTGTTCAGAAAAAGGGATCAAAGTGAAGACCGGCCCGGGCTGCACCTAGAGCAGATCTGGGGCACAAAGGCAAGTGCAGAGAGTGTTTAAGTCTGTCATTTTTCCGCCTCTCTGCACCAGGAGAAATGTCCTGTAAGAAAGATATCTGCGAAACTCGTTAAATACCACTTTGGAAATGGACTCTGCCATCCTGTGATTTAAATCATACCTTAACTTCAAGTGGCAGAATGCCTTTCCTTGATACCCATAAAAACTTTTAATGTTCAATGAAACTGAAAAAGCAGAAGGAGGGGAGTCGAAGGTGCTTGATTTGCCTTTTGTGGGTCTTTTTTACAGTCTTTTTCAAAGGAAGTAGAGACAGCCACAGGCAAACATACTGTTTTACAGGGTGCAGGAGAGGAGTGGTCCCTCGGGAGACCACTGAAGTTACAATTAACAAAGGGAGCCATGTTTTGCTGGAGGCACCTGAATTCACATTTATGAAGATAATCACTAAGCAAACTGGGACTATTGTTAGCTAAAATTTCACTCCCGTCCTAAAAATCTCTACTTTATTTAATGTAACAATGTTGTGAAGGGTTGCAATCTTTTGATTCCTCAACTATCTTTTCCCTTCGATTTTTGCCTAAATTATATCCATCTTCCCAGCCATTGCAGAATATGAAAAACCTACCCTGGAATGGTGTTTTTCACTTCTAATCAATGTATTATCATGCATTATTATCTCATATAATCCTTTCCATCACCATGTAGCAAGAACTGATCATTTAAATGAAGTTCAGAGAAGTTACAAGATATACCCAGGTGGTTATAGCCATTAAGTGTGTAGCTGGGCTCCAGAGCCACACTATTCAGATTCCAAAAGCCACAGCCTTTCTGTTATACTATAATGTACTGTTTTCCTATGATGATTTTACTGTTTTATAGTTTTTTAATTTAGTAATAAGATAATAAAGATAGTTCTATGTGTATCAGACACTGTGCTTGGCATTCTTTTAGTTAATCCCACAACATCCCTATCAAACAGATGTTACTACCTCCCCGTTACAGATGGGACATTGACACAAGAGAGGGAAAGCAACATGGGGCCATTCAGACCAACTCTATCCAAGGTCTGAGCCTGGCTTTTTGACCACCAGGCTCAGGTCACAGGTGACAACACATTTCCAAGATCTTTTTAACTTTCCATCTTTTTGTCAAAATATGCCTGTGAGCATCACTCTCTTTATCCTTTCCCCAGAGTGGGGCAAAACCTACCTGCTAGCCAAGCACTACGTTCCTCAATCAGCTGTGCCAATCCGATAATCTGAGATGTACAGCCACTCCTGTCCAGGCATCCATACACCTGATGAACATTAACTGAGTATTTACTACCTGCCACGCATACAGATCCACTCCCACCCTAATGGACTAGCAATCTAGTGGGACACACAGACAGTAAACACATTAACAATTAAATATCAAGTTAAAACTATGATGAATTGTATAAAGGAAAGGAACAGGGTAAACCAATAGAAAAGAAACAATATGGGTAGGGAAGCCAATGCTGGCAGACCAGGTCGCAGGACTGGCTCTCTTAGCAAAAGTTCCTGTTATTCATCCAATGGGCCAGACCAAGAGAGAGGGAGGCATGTCACCATCTCTTTGAAGACTGTGTCCTGCCCAGTGAGAACAGCATGAGAACTTCTCCCCATGGCCACAGTTGCTGCCAACTTCCTTGTCCTGGACACCCTCTGTCCCACCATCTCTAATCCCCTTGCTGGAGACACTTCCTAAGTGTCTGATGTTGACAGTGAGCCTTGCCTGGCTGACTCTCCACCTGATCTGTGACATGGTGCCTGTCCCTGGCTGGAGCTGACTAGCTGGTATCAAAGTCGCAGCCACCCTGCATCCCAGACAATGGCCTTCTGGGGCTCTCATACTAGGGCTGACATCAATCTTCCATCAACAGCCTATCCTTCTTCCTCTGGGCAATGGCTCTTCCATGTGTCCTCCACACCTGACCTCAGGAGAGGCCCACTGTTCTCCCTACAGGTGACAACCTCCCCACCCTGTTCCCCTCAACAGAATGTCCAAGACTTGGAGGTAGAGCATTTGGTTTTCAGGCATGGATCATGAAAAAGCCATGAGGCTCAGACCATTTTCCTGGGTCAAGAAGAACTCAGGCAACATTGTCAGTGCAGGGAACAGTGACTTTGGAACTGACCATCTCTCCTTTCATCTCTTACCCAGCTCACCTATTTTGTTAAAGAAAGGCAATTTTAACTGTGGCCAAAGCTGGATGTCCTGCTCAAGCAGCAAGAAGCCAGTGGGGAGAGTGAGTCTCCTAACTGGCCCACTAGAGTGGAACATACACTGGGAACACAGGCAGGGCCTCACAGGGGATCCAGAAGTACCAGACAACCTGGGTCTGTTATGTCATGGCTAATGGGCAACTTCGACCCCTGGATTTCCAATCCCACAGAAACTTAGAAAGGGCTTCAGGTAGACTGGACACAGAGCATTTGGCAAGGAGGTACTGGTCACTATAAGATGTGCCCATGGTCTACAGAAGCCCAGGCCAGGGGAGGATGCAGAGCAAAGCAGATCACAGTCCCCACAGGAGAACAGAAGGACATATTCAGGATATGCCCTGAAAGCCATGAAGAGCTGGTACTTGGTGCCCTGTGGGAGCAGTGAAGTTATAGGTGGACCACCTTAGGCTTGGGTCCAGAAAATGATCAACCTTAAAGTTTGGCCTCTTCCAGGATTGGTTATGCAACAGCAGCTGCAAGGCAGATGTTCAGAGATTGGCTGTGAGGAGCCTGAGAGAAGGGGCCACCTTCACCTTCCCAAGTATGATTCTCCTAAGGGGAGAAGTCATGAAACAAAGGACATTTCTTAAGGGGGGAGGAGGAGACAGTTTGCAGGGGGTTATTTCTCAGGCCCTTCAAATAATGAAGGGAAGTGTAACTGAAAGGGAATTTCCTGGAGTAGGACATGGGAAAGATGTGGTATGAATCCCCGTTCACCCACTTCCCTGCTGTGGAGCTAGAAATCTCTGAGCCCTCAGTCCTGGTGGCCTCTGGGCCATGGAATCCTGCCTACGCCCCTCTCTGCCATTGGACCCAGAATGGACCCCTGACTGACTCCAGACCAATGGGCATCTGGGAATTTGGAGGACTTCAGAACTTCAGAGGCACAGTCTATTAGCTGTGAGTGGATGGGCTTCTGGGTTACGTAGACTGGATTACTAAGGCCACCAATGGTGGGTGGCCTTGATGGGCTGTGTGCAAGCAGTGGAATGTAAAGATGGGCAGCAGGAAGCAAAGATAGAGAAATTGCTTTTTCTAGCTCCAGTCACTGTGGGGCTGAAATTAGGTCTTAAGGGTTTTGTCTATATCTAACAATAAATTTTCTTTTTAATCAGAACCTCTTTTGAATGCATTTTGAATGTTTGCAAATATTTTGACATGATTGATATCCTCAACAAAGAGTAGCAGTAATAATGCTGATTCCAAAATGAGTCTGGTAACAATGACAGTGACTTCCATGACATCAAATGTTCTCATATAAGATCAGCCCTGCCCCGGATAAAGCTACTGATAAATCACTGCCCGAATCCTGAGATCACTAGAGCAGTAAGATAAATACGGGGACTTTGCTACTCAAGGTGTGATCCTTGGACCTGCAATGTCAGGAGCACCTGGGAACTTGTTACGAATGAGAATCTCAGGCCCCAACTCAGACTTAGTTAATCAAAATCTGCATTTTTACAATACCTTCAGGTGGTTTGCATGCATATTAAGTTCAAGAAGTCCTATTCTGGTAATAATACCTGCCCAACTAGCAAAGGTGCCCCAGGATCAGCAGATGTGGTTGGCTAAACAGGTCTCCCATTTTCCCCTCACAGCTCCATACATACCCTCCTAAATCTGTGTGCTCATTAAGAGGACAACCTCCCTGCTAAATATGGACGAGTCTTCTGTTGGGGAAGAAAATGTGGACCAGACATCTCAAAAGCCATTTGTTGGCTATTTGATCCTGGATGAGTTGCATGGCCCCATTAATTTATAGAATGTAGCATTGATTTTGCAAATTATAGATCCTCTCCTCATTCTGAAGATTGGGGAAAGTATCATCTGCAGTTATTATCGCTCTGTAGGAGAAGACCTCTCATGACTGTTAATATCCACCAGGAGCCTCCTGAAGATGCATCAGGCATCCCAAACTTGGCACCCTTGAGGAAAGTAGATTGCAGGTCAGTGACTAGATGCCCACATGAAAGAGGGTTACTCTTCTCCATGGGCACCTTAGGAGACCAGTGAGGCACTGGGAAAAGGCACAGAATGGAGAAGTGGTTAAAAGTTCAGAGTCTGGATTCAGAGAAAAGTGAATTTGAATTCTGGCCCTATCATGATATGAATTGGAGCAAGTTCCCCAGAACTCCACTCAAGACAAAAATGAAAAAAACAATGGTATTTATCCTCCAGGACTGTTGTGAGGATTAAATGATCCAATAATTGTGAATGTCTTTAGCACAATGCCTGAATATTATCTACACTAAACAGTGGTTACAATTGTTATTTCTTTGGCATCAAACAGACATGCTCAGATCCCAGCATCACACTAGCTCTATGACCATGAGCAAGTTTATTGACTGATAATCTACCTTATTTTGGAAAGGATTCAGAACTGGTTGTCAAGTTATCTCAGTTTCCTCAACCATAAAATGGGACTGTTTTGAAGATTAGATAAGAAGATATGCAGAAAAAAATAGTTGCTGATATTTTCCCTTTTACTCCCCAAATCCATTCTCTGCATGCTCTTCTCTGTGCTCCAGGAAAGCTGACCCTTACAAACGACATCCCAGCTCCTTGGTTGGCTGGCTTCCCTTTGGCTTTGTCCAATGGGAGGCTGGTGGGAAACTCAGAATGGTCAGAGAAAGGCAGGGGTATTTCTTCTTTCTTCATGCCCTCCCTGTTTCAGCATAGCATCCTCCATGGACGCAGCTTTGTCGACCTCCCACCCCCACTGGGGCTCCAGCTCTCACTAGACTCTCGAACATTATTTTCTCCATTTTCTACTTCAGCTCCAGTAGCAACAGCTCCCCACCATTGCTAGTCTCAGGGTGATAACACCCCTTGTTTGGTCACTTATCACTGCCCATTCCTCCTCAGGTAGTTCTTTCTTCAAAATTTCTTCATTGCTACACCTAACTGAATTCTGTTTCATGCCAGGACCCTGTGCATATCAAAATGCAGAGCACAAAAAATGATGCTCAGTGATGCTCACTGTGTAGACATAGCGTTGGACTACCTGTCCAGACAACTGCCTCTTCTTCAGGACGGCTCTTCAACTCCTTTGGAAGGAACCAGCATGCAAATCTAACCCAAAGAGAAAAGATTCATAGGCTAGATAGAGCCCACCAAATATTTTCTGGAGAATGTGAACCAAAAGGAATGGAGATTGAGTTGGTGAATGACAGTAGGGGTCCCTCCCTGATAGGACAGAGGAAGAGAATTTGGGCACAGTCCTGCCACATCAGTAATTACTAGTTGCTCATAGACATGGCACTACCTGGAATGAGGACTCCCCTAGTTGGTTCTTAGAACAGAGATGGGGGCAACAGAGGAGGAAAGGGGACAGAAATGGAGACTGCCACTAGGAAGATCACATTACCATCAGTGATGTGGCAGTGAGAGGACGCGTTGGTACACAGTGTTCCAAAACGCTGAATTGCAACCCTGGTTCTGGAACAATCTATCCATTTGGCTTTGGACAAGCCACGAAGCAGCCTTTGATTCTCCACCTATATGATGAATGGGTTATTTTACAGACTGATTTCAAGGCATTGTTCATCTCCAGTGTTATCTGTTTTAAGAGTTAGCTTTTCCCTGGTCTTGCTAGCTGAGACTTCATCTCTGTGATGTGCCAAATGCCTTCCTTTCATTTGCTTCCGGTTTCCATGTGTACCCCAGAAATTCCTTCTTTTGAAAGGCAGTTTGGGATTTAAAGCTGTTGACCTAATGCCCTGTCTGATGAAAGTATTCCTGCTAATGGATATAGCCAGAATAAGATTTGCTTTTGAGAGGCTGGCCTCCCAGTGGTCACATTTGGGCTTTCTACCTTCATCTTACTTATCTAAGTTGAGAATGAGTTTCATGTTTCCAAATGTTGGTTTGGGGGAACATGTTGCTAGACTTCTTTTATGTAGAGACAATGACCCATGCAGAAGGAATATTTGTTTAATCGCTAGTTCAGTCATTAACTCAATTTGGAAAAACACAGACTTTGGGGGCCTCCAGTCCTTCTTTTGTCTTTATTATTTGTTTAAAGACGGCAGCCTTAAATGCCTCAGTGAATATAAATCACAGATATATGAAATATGGTTTTGGATTTTAATTTGCATGTATTTAATTCCTGACTAATATAGAGGGTGTTGTACATTGTTACACATGTCCATAGTTGAAACAGAAGATTTTTATTCTTTCTTGGAGTTATGATATCAATATTATTTATTAAAAAAAATAAATGTTATGGGGTCAAATATATTCTATGTATATATAGAGTTTCAATTTAAATTTGCACCCTGTAGGATTATTTGGTTATTATTGGAGGTGCCAAAAATATTTTCTTGGTAAATGAACCATAAAATATGATTATTCCTCTGGTTTTCAAAATAAAGTGGAAAGAGAAAAAGTAGTTGATGCGACTATAGGGCTCTATTGTAAGTGAAAAGAAAAAAAATCTATCTGTGGCTCAATTTTGAAAATAAACAATAACATAAATAAATCAAATTTTAATGATTAACAATTCTCCAATTCCCATTTAAATTTGAAATAAGGTGGTTTATGTGTAAGAATTCTTTTGGCTCCAAATCTATTCTTTTCCCTATAAAATCTAAATGCTGTTGAAAAATTATATGGCAACACAAATTATACATAAAGAACCCTAACAACGGACTTTGGCTCAGAAATCAGACTTCTGGGACCATAATTTAAAGAAGTAACTGAAGAAACAAAATCTATGGAGATGAATATATTCATTTTCACATTATCTATTAAATGGAAAAATTGGAGACAACGTAAATTGTCTAACAATAAGAGATTTAATAGGTAAAATATGTAACCAAAAACTCAACAGAATGGCCTCCACCCATCCACATGCAAAAACATGGAAAACCTTTGGTGTACAAAGTTTACCAGAAAAAGCAAAATACAAAATTATGTGTTCACTATGACTGTGACTACATAAAACTATGATCTTATAAAGGAACATATAAAAATGCAAACCACTGTGTTATACAGATGGGATTAGAGGTAATATATTTAAAAGGAAAATCCTTTATTACTGCTGTAAGATTGCTCTTTACAATCTGAAACAGAAGAAAGAGTTTATGATTCTCTGACAGGGCTCTGTGAAGTTGGAAAGGAAAGAAACAAATATTTATTTCTGTCTTAGGTGAGGATTATTGGCCACCAGCAAGAGAACCCCACTCAACTCAGCTTACGTAAGAGAATTTACTATAAGGATACAAAATGAATTCAGAAAGATAATCTCTTACTGGGTGCAGGAGGGGGTTGGGCTTAGAGCTGGAGAAGCAGGTGCCGACCCATTATGGTCTCACTCCCCCCAACTCCACGTGAACAAACTATCAAAGTGTTAAACAAAGACCAGATGCAATCTGGCACTTGCAAGACCCTGAGAATGAGCGCCTCCCCCTCCTCAACCTAATCGCAGCCCATGGGTTCTGTATTTAAAACTTTGCCATTTTGTTCATCATGTATTGTTTTGCATTAATTTTTCTTAAACTACTATAATAAAATATTATTTATCTCAATCACTGAGGTTTTCTCTTTACTCCCCTTTAGTTTTTGTACCCAAGGTATGTGCTCCACTCACCTCATTGTAGTTCCCGCCCTGCCTACAACAGTGGTTGAAATTCCTCCACCTGAGCATTCTCTTGATTAGAATAGCATTTACCAACAGGCTCTGTGAAGTCTTAGCCTATTATCTGATAATAACAGCAGGATCCATTGGCAGACATTCTCCTGCCGGAGTGGTTGTATTAATCAGATGAGCTGAGAGAGAGAAACAGGACATAAAACTTGATTAAGGAAAGAACAGAGTTAGGAAGAGCCTATCAGGGAGCTCTGGGCCCTGGAGTGGGAGAATGGGCCAGAGCAAATGTACCATTTTTACAGCCTGTCACAGGATGGCTCAAGTCCGTGCTCTCCTCTGCCTTCCTTTGCACCAGCTCCCTACGAGGGTGAAGATGAACCATCAGCAATGGACGTGCCTTTGGCAGAGATGGATTTCCCTGGAAGAAGTGGTCCACCACGGAAACCATTGGTGGCGCATTGCAGCGTTAGCTTCCCTGCATCCTCAGCCACGCTCTCGCTGTGCTGGGGGCAAGGCCGTCCCTCCCTGGGCGCCCAGCTCTGTGCTTCCGGAACCCAGACAAGCCCTGCCTCCTGACTTAGCTCGTGCTCACAATCTCCGCATGAGTCACAGATGCCCTGATGCACATTGTTAAGGCATGTTAGGAGGAAAGATGATGAATGGTGCTTGTTTGGTTTTATTCAAAATATGCTTTCCATTAAAGATAAATGTCACCTGTGCCTCGAGCCATCCGAAGCACATTTGTTTTCATATTAATGGAAGTATATTTGTCGTTCTCTCCCCTCTTCCCTCTGCCCTTTCAAGTCTGTCCCTCCATTCTTCTCCACCTGCACCGCTTCTCACCCCTCACCCCTCACCTTACCCCTAATATTTCTTTTTAAAATATGGCTGAGCAGTTAAGGGAGTTTTCATCTTTGGAAAGCTCTTGTCACAAATGGACACAAAGAAGAATCCCTGTAACATGAGAAGCCCAACTTTTCCCTGCAATGTGAACCACTCCTCTCCAGACCCAAAGGAGAGTCATTCACCTTTTCTCTGCGCATATTTCCCAGGCTCTCATTGGGTTATTGGGTTAATCACTTCTCCTTCTTCCTCTAGGAAGACACTGAGGCTGCTCATACACTTCACGTACCTCCTGATGGCAGATGGAAACGTCAAGTCACTGACAGGTCAGTCCTTCCTAGCACGGGGTGCCAAAAAGGAAAGTACCTCAGTTTAATTACGATGCCCATGGAGAGTTCTGGGAGTGCCCAGGCCAGTGCCACCTTCAGACGGTCTCCTTTATTGGTTGGTTTGATTAACATATCTGTCAAATGTGTTTTTCAAACCTGTTGTCATACCCCCGGATGCTCTTGGCTATTCTTTTAAAGGACTACACTCTGCAGCCAAGACAATGGCATTCACCTTCCAATTTTCATTCTATATTGCATCTGCATATAATTTGCCTTTGAAGAAAGTAAGTAGTTCAAAATTTCTGATTCATCTCTTATTCATAGATTTTGCAGAGCCCCAATAGGATGACTTCACAAATCTTCTCAAGCCCTCTGTCTTACAAACACACACACACACACACACACACACACACACACACACACACACACGCACGGGCTGTAGTCACCACAGTGCCTATTTTGCAAGACAATTCCAGAACCTGTAAAGGAACTAGAGAAACAAAGGAAGACTTCAGCTACAGAAGGTTTCCAACTTTATCTCCTTCAAAATGGGACAAAATCAGACACATTCAAATGTTAAAGAAAGGAGATTGATCACTGTATCTAGTGGGTTTAAGCCAAGCCCACTACTTTATACTTAAGTGTACAAAGACTATGTTTCTTAATGATATAAACTCTGTAAATATATTTCTTTGAATGAATTCCAAAAGTGATAGCATGTTGGCTAAGTGACACATTAGGCCCACTCTTAAGGAATAACAACAGGAGTGGAAATAAATCCCGCCCCTTCCCCTCCGCACCCCCCCACCCTCCCAATCCCCCCACCCCTGCCCAATGCCTCCTCCCTGCTCATTTCCATCTACCTTTATGCAGCCTCCAAAACTGGAAGACTGGCCTCTACAATTCTGCTGCCTTGCACTACTCCAGGAAGCATCACTTGCCTTGAACATAACATGTTTCACACAATGCAACAACCTTGTTTCCCCCACCCCTAGCTGCACAAACCTCCAAGATCCTAAATTAGGTTCAGAGCCAACCCATAACCATTTTAACTTTGTTGTTGCTATTGCTGCTGTGTAAATCTTCCGATGTTATGCCACAAAACCAGAAGTAAATGCATATATAACTCAAGAGTGGAATCATTTGTGTGTGGCGTCAGACAGACCCAAGCTTGAACAATGGCTCTCCTGCTTAGTAGCCACGACCTTGGGCAATTTCTGTCCTTTCTAAGCCTCAGTTTTCCCATTGCTAACTTTGAGCTGATAATACCTACCTTAGTGACCTCTAGTGGATATAAATCACAAAGCACTATTCCTGGAACATTTTAGGGGGTCAAGAAATGTTAATCCACTCCAGGTCATACACTTTTCCCTTCCTTTGCACATCCTCTATTCTGAGCAAGGATGGCCAAGTATGTGCCACTCTGCAGCCACGATCTCGCAAGGGAAACTGCTTAGTATTATTATTTCCAAGGGCATTAAACGTGAATGATTATAGCTATCCTGGGGTCCGTGGAGCTTAACATGTCCTTTCCATTTGGGGGGATTGCCTAGCTTGCTCATTTGTGGTAGAAGGGGGCCCCAAAGCATCATGTAAGAACACTTGGCACAAAACAAACAGCAGAGATTTCAATGACTTCGCATACCAAGGGAAAGACGAGCCAACTTAAGGTAACCTACTCAAGTACTTTCTACACGATTTAACATCTGACAGTTTGCAGTGTCTAGCCAGGCATAGTGCTATGTTTTATTACCGGCCATTGAAAATAATTAGTTGGTGACCCAGAAAACTGATATATAAAATCCTTTTAATCACCAATATGGCTTTCAATTATACAGCATAAACTTATTAACCTTTTTACTGCTGAGATTTGATTTATGGAATTTATCTACATTACCATTATGAGCAGAGATAAAAAGTATATTATCCAAGGTGTTGGCATTAACAATAAAGAACTTCTTTTTCCTATTGTGGAGATTTAAGTGGCAATAGGCAGCCTCCTGCTAAGTCTCTAAGGATTCATTTGTTTCCTGCAACTATTCATGGTTCGCTGAGGACCTACTGTGTGTCTAGGTAACTCTATAACTTAACAGGGTGAAGTTTAAACACCTTAGATGGCTCCAACCCAGTTGGACCCCAACCCAAACTTTTTCAGCTTCCTCTCTTAAAAATTCAGCTTAGAGCTGAATCAAATAATCACACGAGTTCATAATCATAAGCTATGCTAAATGCAGTAAAGGGAAAGCACAGGTATAATGAGGGTGGCAACAGAGCACTGATGTGTGTAAGGATGAGAACCACTAGAGTGGCTTCCCTGAGAAAGCTCTGAGCTCCCAGCTGCAAAATTTGTAGAAGTTAACAACACATTTTATGCATGGAATTCAGAAAAGATTTGGGGAAGTTTTTTTTTTTAGTTGGCTGATTTCCTAAATTTCCTAATCCACCTTGCGCAAAAAAAAAAAAAAACAGAATGGTTTGCAGAATTGCATAAAACACACAATTGCATGCATTGGAAATACGGGAGAAAGAAAAATGAAATAGTGGGAAGATAAAATACAGTTAATCCAAATGCATGCCTTAGTGTCTCATACCCTTGTGCTAGGTAAACCTTCAGTCTGGGAGACCCCAAGGCAAAGGAAACTGATCAATTTTATGAGCAACTTCCAGTGCTCATAAAATTAAAAGAGACCAATTTCTCTGGGTGTATTCTATATTTGGATATAGTGGGTATGGAAGTGTGAGTTAGCAGTCCAGAGGTTTTCCAGACTTGTCCTGAGATATCTACCAGGGTATCAAGGGATCTGGGCCCAGACAAGGAGGCTGAAGAATTCTCTAGACCAGGATGGGATGAGCACCACCGCACCTACTTCAATCAGATATTTTCTGCTTTCATTTGTTTTGCATATTAGGAGTCTGCATTCTATTTCTTTGGAAGAAAGACTTACAATGCCAATCTAAATAGGTTTGAAAGTCTGTAATTCCACTCAATCCCTTCATTTTGCAGATGAGAGAAGTCAAGATGCATTGGCAAGGCCATCAGCTAGTTAGTGTCAGCACTAGGGCAGCCCTCTGCACGGGGTCTCCCGGAACTTCAGCATGGGCAGCATGAGCAGTGCAAACCACACAGAGCTTTCACTCTCAGCTCTGGCAGCATGTGCTCCAACCCCAGGGTTAACTAGTAAAATTGTTTCCATGCAGACAAATACGGTCTGTGCCATTTGTTTGTTTTACCAGTTACTCACTTCATGGAATCATCGTGTGCCTCATTTTCAGACAGATATTCTCTCAAAACATCAGCACCTCATCATCCCTGAGCTTAAGGGGAGAAGCTAGCTCTTAATCAACTTCTTGGGTTATCATAACAAGTCCATCCTGTTAGTGATAAAGAAATGCTGAAAATTCTCACCTGTCCAGAGTTCATCATTTGCTCTACCTACTTATAGGGAATTCCAGGTCTACATGTCAATTAACCACACACACAAGCCATCTGGAGCAGTGGCTAAAAGCACAGACTTCAAGGCCTAAAACCAGGATGATCTGAATCTGAATCCCAGCTCTGCATCTTTCTAGTTGTATAACCTCATACAAATTCCTTACACCTCCATACCCAACTTACCTAGCTAAAATATAAATGGTAATCAAACCTACTGTGGTGTTCTGAGGTTCCAATGAGCTAATGGATGTTAAGCGTTTACCTTAACAGCATGTTTAGTATGTAGTAAGCACTCAACAAATTCTTGCTATCATTGTTACTATATAAGACATCCCCTCATAATTCTACAGCCATTAGTAACGACATCAACAGAGATGATTCAAGTGATTTTAAAAGATATTTTGTGAAACAAGAGCAATAAAAAAAATCAATGGCACCACATAATCCAGTCAGTGTCTTACTCTACTCACAAATCATCATTTGTTCAGCTGGGGAAATTATGAACTGTCTGGAAATAATACAGTAAAGACCATCAATGACAATTAGACATAAATAGTCTAATATAGACTCAGCGATGAATCTGGGATCTTCTATTCTACTAAAATCCATTTATTACAAAAAATTCTGGAACCACTTTACCATAAGTGAACATCATTTAGTGCTCAATTACAATGAAATTCCACTGGAAGTATATATTAAATGCAGAACATCTACATTAATACCAGGAGAATTTGGTAAGATTGATGTTATTGCAATGAATACCAGATGAATATTAAGTACCTCACTTAAACCTTCCACGTTCTCAGGCTCAGGCACGGCCGTTCCTTTGTTTCTGTCATCTCTATTTCAGAGGATTTTTTTTTTTTATGGAGGCAGAAGTTAGGCATAAAGTCCATTTTTATTTACTTGTAATCTAGCTCAGAGCTAGATGGTTCTCAAACATTGATTAATCAAGACACATTGTATAAAAATATTAAAATCACAGATATACCACCATCACCACCAAATGCAATTCATTTTCCAAAGGGCTATAGATCTGTGTAATGGGAAAATTTGTAAAAGTGGGTAATTTGAGACTAAGCACTGCAAGGACATTTTAATAGCCCCAGCATGGATTGAACTTAGTGGAGCAAAGAAATCTCAGTTGAAGAATTAGGACCTCCCCCGTTCAAACTCTTGGCTTTTAATGACTCAGACGTGGGCTATGATGAGGTTTCTCTTAACATCCTATTTCAACACAGGTTACATGAGCTGGTAATGAACTTTTCCTGGGGTCATTTTTATGCTAATCAAGAAATTAAGCTTTTGCTATGTAGGAATATGTGCAAATGTGAGGCCAAATTCCCATGATAAAATTTTGGATCATAAAAAATAAGTGAAAGCCATAGTTTTCTTGCTGTTTTTCATGCTACATTCCCAGACAAGGAGGCAGGGGTGCATTACTCAGAGACCAGGGAAGTGGGTCACTTGCCTTCCTATCAGATGACTTTTGTTCAGGTTGCAGCTCAACCACTTATTAACTGCAAAATCTCTCAGATCTTCAGTTTCATCTTTAGAAAAACGGCAGTAATAACCTCATCATGTTGCTCTGTGGATTACATGATATGTAGGACACGTGTCCTTCTCAAAGGGGATGTGGCCAGGCTGCCTGGACTCTGCTTCTCTTATGCTTCGGGTTGAGCTGTTTGCTCCATAGAAATCTACTGCTGTCCGGACATATGTACAGAAATTGCTCCAGACCCAACTGCTACCTTTGGCTAAAATCCTTCTCTCTAGTCTAAGAGAGTCAGATCTATCCCATGTAATTTGCACATGGCCCCCTTCTAATTGCCCACTGGAGTACTGACCCAGCATGTCCCCAGCTGGCCAGCCCCTGCCTTGGACTTTCATCACATAGACCCAGACAGGGACTCAGAACCCAAGTTCCCCACTCAGCCAGGATGGGCAAGTGGCAACATTGGAGAGAACCCTAAAGAAAGTCTATGCATGGATAATGAACCTGTCTACACTCTGGGGGAAAAAAAATGGCTGGTGGACTTGTTTAAGCTAAAGATTGCAAACTGGCAAGCTGAGGGCCAACTGTAGCTCCACTTATACAGTGGCTTGTTTCATTTATATACAGCCTCCATTTTAAAATAGCGAAATTTCATGTTTTTAAAAATCCAAATTTGAGGCTCATTTTATACTCCTAGAAGTTCTGGTTCCCATATACCACAGTCTCCCAGAGCTCAGTTGAGGCTGCCCTTGGGATGAGGCCTGAGGTCTCTAAGTCCCCATGGGTCCCAACACTCCTGTCTGTGCCTTCCGATCCACTTCATTCACTTGCACAGTTTACAACACCTGTCTGGCCCCATAAGCTTTGGAGTTCTAATCCCTGATTTGATCACACAAAGGTATATTTGACCTTGGCTGGTACTTTCATCCAAGGAATCCTCATACATCTGGCAAAATAATGGCATCTTATCTTGAGAGCCACGGTTCTCAAAGTGTGGTCTCCAGCCAGCAGCTCAGCATCACCGGGGAATCTGATAGACCCTCCCCAGCCCTACTGAATCAGTAATTCTGGAGTCAAGGGCCTTGTAGTGTGTTCTAACAAGCCCATCGGCTGATTCTGATATGTGCTAAGGTCTGAGAACCACTGGAGGAGAGGGCAACTAAAGCACCCAAGGCACCCAGCCTTCCCCTCCACGGACACATTTCACTTGAGCCAGATAGGTCTGCCTGAACTCTCCAGCGTGTCCCGGAGACCTCAGAAGTTGGCCCAACAATCATATCACGCATTGCTCCAATGCCTGTCATCATTAATTTAAACCTTGTTACTTTACAAATATTAATCCTCGCATAATCCTCCTAGCACAATGAAGCAAACTGAAGCCACATCCACTGAAATGTGACAAGGGAAAACCAACGGTGCTAAAAAATGAAATATGTGTCAAATCCCCAAAGAAGTTCATTACCCAGAGGACACATTATTCCCTTCTCTTCCCATGAGTCAGCACAGTCATAGTCATTCCTAATTGGTTTAAAGCTTAGTATGACATATTAGGATGCCATGGTATGGGATGACACAGCTGCATTCCTGAGGGGACGGCTGAGACGAATCTGCGAACAGCAGAGACAGGTGGGGACAAAGACAGCAGGTGGAAACGAGTTGTAAATATACTGTAACTTAAAAAATAATGGGACATTTTTCCCTATAGGTTTCTGATGCTTCATCACTAATTAAACATTGAAACTACAAAAGGAGACATAAAGTTTTTGTGGCTGTTTGGATTTGGGGCATAAATGTAAATATTTTGTACCATTAGCATGCCTGGTCTCCAAGCATTAAGTTGTAGGCATGTGAGTTGAGAAAGTGGTAGATTAAGGACCATATTAGCAGCTAATGGTGACATCCATTCTTCTTTAGGCTATTAGGGCTTCTGGGGTTATGCATTCCAGGAAAGGATTTTTCAAGTTTAGAAAATTGACAAGCTTCTTAAACAAAATACAGTAATGGATTCCCTGTGATAAGGATAAGGATTGCAGTCAGAGTCACATCACACAGAGCAGAGAGGCTGCTGCCAAATGCAGAAAATCAACAGACAAATCACTTAGAATTCTTGGGGTTATTCACACTAGAGGGTAGTAGTTGAATCATTTATGGTCTCTATCCTCCATGCTCGCAATGATGAGGCTCTTGGAACAGTCAGGCATGGATTCTGGGTTTTGGCTTTGGTGTAGGATAATCTATAATTCCATAAAAAGAAAAGGGAAGCTTCTGGAACCACAGAGTCTTAGGCACTTAGGCTTGAGAGGGGCCCTCAAAGTTCAACCTGGCCAACTTCCCACCATGACCGATGACGCCCAGCCTCTCCACTTACCTGGCCCATTGTGTCTCTCAGGGCAGGGTGGTGGCAGACCTCACAGAACAGTTCCTATTAGGAGTTCATTCTTTGGCTTGTCCCTCAAAAAATCTGCCTTCCTGCAACTTTTCCCAGAGTTCTACTTTACTTGTAGGATAACACAAGAAAGAGTCTTCCTTTTTCCCTCCATGTGACACTATGGTGGCTGGACTTGGATTCTGTCAGCCCAGTTTCCTGGTCCAGTTTTCTCACTCGCAGCCAAGGAGCCTCAACTTCCTCATCTGTAAAATATCTTCTATGACTCCCTCTGGAGGTTTTGGTTTAGGGCAACATCCAAGCAGGAGAATCTGTAAGTATTTTCTCAAATGGGAGACAGCATCAGTTAGTAGGCAGCCAGGTGTCCTTGAAGCAAACACAGAGCTGCAGTGTGAGATCTGGAGAAGACGACTTGAAATAGGGAGATAACAGTTCACATGAAGGGTTTTTGTAAGAACTAAAGGAGATAACACACAAAATCCCTGGCATGCATTAGTGCTTAACAAGTGTTGGTCCTTCCCAGTGTCAGATGTTATTATTAAATAAGTGAGCTAAGTCCAGCTGAGTGGGCTGCTCTGCAAACAAGACTGAAAATCACAGCATCCTCTGGCACCTGTGGCTGACACTTGTTCCCCTGTGATCTGGATGCCCCAGCTCTGGTCCCCACCTCAGCAAAGTGCATAGACAGGAGGCACCAAGGAGCTTTCCAAACCCCTCCCCTCTCTTCTCCATGGAAGTCACCACAGATTTGGTGCCGGAAGATACTGGTGACAGGAGTGAAGGGCAAAGGGACCCATTTGGGGTCCTTTGGAAGGAAGTAGCATTTGGGCTACCAAGACTCTTGGAGTTGGACTATTTTCTGGACAGGAAGAGTCTTGTCCTTGAAAGAACCAAGAGAGGCCAGGGAAGAACTTCAAGAAAAAGAATCTAAGCTTGGCACTGAGTCCCCAGCTCCAGCATACAGGAGAGCCAGAAAGAAAACCTCGGGACTTAGTTCTGTGCTTCACAGCTCAAGGCTGGAGAGGAGGCTGGGGTTAGGGACTGAAGCCCCATTCAGGAAAAATGTGTGGGAATGGTGACACTTCCTAGAGCAGGTTAAACAGGGCACTAGGGTGGAAATCCCTGGAGTGGGGGCAGCAGGAATCATTGCCAGCGCATGGGATTGCTGAGCAATTGTGCCGACATCAGTCCCTCTCAGGGGAAGGCTGTCATCATGACACGCCCCAGGTGACAGAAACTTATCAATAGTGATGACTATAATTGCTGTGAAGAAAGCTCAGGCCCTCCCGTTTGAACGCCATCAGGGTTGAGGTAACGGGGGGGGGGGGGGTGATGAAGTGTGCAGTCTGTCGGAATCAGACCCCATCTCAGAGGAGCCAAATGCAATGGTCAAGTCTATAGGGAAATATCAAAAGTCACGAGTTAAAAGCAAAGATCAGAAGGCAGCAAAAAGAAAGTATAATGTTATTCTACTTTTCAGAGAGGTAAGTAAGTTCTCTAAGGTCACACAGCTATAAATAGAAGGACCAGGACTTAACTCCAGGTGTGCCTGTCTCCAGGCCTGTGTTCTTTCTTCTTTCTTCCATCACCACTGCTCCCCAAAACAGAGAGAAGTACCTGGGGGTAGTGTCCCCCCATTGTCCATTGTCTGAAGACAGAAACTGTGCACACTTATCCCACTGCTAACAATGGACCCAACACCATCTCACCTTCCTTTATTGCCACCAGCTTGGCATCATTTAATGTTGGGAAAGAACAACCAGATATGGTAGAATGCAAAGCACGAATGCATTTATTAGCATTCCACCTGCATGCCAGGGACACTCCCTTCATTAAACAGAGGAGGACAGTCCTTAGCCATCTTATCCCTTACCTCTTTTAGAGGGTGAATTCCACTCTCTCCAAATACTGCTTTTAAATTGTTCGTTCACACATAGCCATGTTCACAATGGTAATGCTCTTTTGTAGCGCAGTGTATGATACTAACATGAAGATCATTAAGAATGTGGCTCATCTTCTCTGCATGTCCTCATGGGTCCTTTGCAGATCAGAGTCCAATTGCCTGCAAAGTTTTTGATCACAGCAACAACGTGGGGAGGTGGAGTCTGGTGTCCCCACACATGGAAGATCCCAGTGGACATGAGAGAGGTTGAGGAACTTGTCAAAGTTACACAGCAAGTAAGTGGTAGAACCACGATTTAGACCTCACTGTTTGTGTCACCAAGACCCTGCTCACTCCACGACACTGTTCTCTCTCTCTTCCTCCCTCTCCCTCTTAGTTTCCATCTCTCTTTCAAACATCTTTCTTTGTTATAGATCATTCCCCTTGCTCCTTGCCTAACTGTAATTCCTTTGAGGAAAATGCCAGGCTATGTAGTAATCCAGTTCTAAAATTCTAACAGGAAGACAAATTCAAATTATTCCCATAGGAGTGGAAAATTCCCATATGAGTTAAAAATCATGTCAATACCTAAAGCCAACTTTTATTCTCCAGTCAGAGAACTACTGATGCAAAAAATAAACCTTTCAAAGCCCCACTTGGGTAACTATTCCATGGGCTAATGTCTATGAGGTGGAAACATTGTTCTAAATATTCAAAATAAATTCCTTAAACCACACCCCATTTTTTTCTACTTAATCCAAATTTCCATTTAGTCAAACTGATAAAGACATGTCCTTCCTTTGTTGTTTTGTGCCTTTCAAAATTTGGTAACTTATCGAATGTTCCATTCGTTATTTGACGAAGCTAAACATTTAGTGCATCCTAACACATAACAACAATCACCTATGAATCGTACTTTGACTCTTAAATTTCCTTAGTTACATGCAGATTAATGTTTACTGAATTTAGCATTTCTGATCTAACTAGTTTGGGAAGACTTGCAGTGAACTTATGTTTTGGTTTTGCATGTTTCAATTATTTAATATTTTAGTACATAAAATATGTAAGATACATTCACATTTATGTGTATATGTGTATATGTTATGAAGCATAATTAAACAAATACCTGTAAACTCGCCTACATATTAAGGACAAAAAAAAAAAAACAAACACACCAGTGCCATTGTCATTACCCAGCCAAACTACCCCAGATGTAATTACATACTATTTTTAATTTTGTATTTATAATTTTCTTGCTTTTGTTATTCAACAAAATATATTGCTGCATTTTTCTTGTTTAAAGCTTTATAAAAATAGTATCATAATATAGTTAGTCTTTTGTAACTTGTTTCCTCACTTACCACTTTATTTCCAAGCTTAATCAATATTGATTCATGCCACTGCTGTTTTCACTGGTGCATAATATTCCATTATATGATTACTTCACAATTTATTTATTTATCCTCCTGCTAGTGGACATTTAAGTTGCTTATAATTTTTTGTCACTAAGAATAAGTTGGTTATGATCATTCTTGCACATATATCCTGGTACACCATGCACAAAATTTCTAGGATATATTTAGGAATAAAATTGCTAGATCAAGGGACATATGAATGTTCAACCTTCATAATAATAGATTATTTTCAAAAGCAGTTATAAAAGATCATGCTTTGACTAGTATATTCAAGAGATTATTGTTCGACAGCCTCTCCAAATTTGTATTATCTGACTTTTAAAATTTTTCCCCATCTAATTGGTATATTATAATCTCTCATAGTGCTTTTTAGTTTCCTTCACTATTGATCAAGTTGAATATGTTTTCATATGTGTTTTCTATGTGTTTTCTCTTCTGTGAAATACCTGATCTCATTTTTTTTTTTTTGCAGGACACATGGAATTCACTTCTGCCCCCCGACAAGCCTGCCTTTAGAGCATCACTGTTCTCCCACCCCTGTGCCTCTAACCTGATGGTCAGCCACAGATCCTGCTCTTACTTCTCCCTGGACCATGGGAGTCGGCACCGTTAGCAGGACACCCAACCAAGGAAACCCTCCTCCCTTGTGATGGTTATCCTTGCAGTCACCCAAACAGGACCACCTCACATTTGTTTTCCGGGAGCTGACGTGTGGACGCTAGTGGAAAGAAGTTCCCTTTCTGGTGAACTGCAGAGCAATGTCAATAGCCCTCCTCCCTGGATATGTGGAGGAAACTTAAGCCCAGAGGAATGAACCCGACCCACAAAGAAAAGCAGAACCAGAGACAGAGAGTGAGAGAGTCTGGATGACATTATTTGAGCTCCAGATCTCACTATATCTGAAGACAGACTTGCCTTCCCAGTAAGATGAGCCAACAGGTTCTCTTTGTTTGCTTAGGTTACTTTGAGTTGGATTCCCATCACTTGTAACTAAAATAAAGCAAAGCTGTTTGAGGACAAAGGGAAAAAAACTGTAAAAAATTAAATGTTAAAAACTTGTTGTTACTTTGAGCCAAGAAGCACAAGGAAACATTGGCATGACAGTTGTAATAACAGTTTACATTTCTGGAGTATTTTATAGTCTACAAAGCACTCTCACATCCATTGTCTAAGTTGGCTTTCCTTGTAATTCTGGGAGATGGACAGGGTGAGTGTATTATCATTATCCACATTTCACAAGCACATTTCAGGATTTGAGTCTTGAATTGGGGACTTGTGTCATAAGTTCTTTTTGGCTGTCTGGACCACTTTTTTTTCATTTCAGAGTATTATGGGGGTACAAACACTTTGGTTACATAAATTGCCTTTGTACCACCCAACAAGCATGCCCATCCCCCAGACAGCACACACAGCACCCGTTAGGTGTGGATTTACCCATCTCCTCTTCCTTCTTCCCACCTGCCTGACACCCTATGAATGTTACTTCCCATATGTGCACATTAGTGTTGATTAATTAGTACCAATTTAATGACAAGTACATGTAGTGTTTGTTTTTCCATTCTTGTGATACTTCACTTAGAAGAATGGGCTCCAACTCCATCCAGGATAATACAATGGGTAGTTCATCATTTTTTATGGCTGAGTAGTACTCCATGGTATACATATACCATATTTTGTTAATCCACATTTTGTTAAACCATGTATTGATGGGCATTTGGGTTGTTTCTACTCTTTGCAATTGTAAATTGTGCTGCTATAAACATTCAAGTACAGGTGTCTTTTTTATAGAATGTCTTTTTTTTTCCTTTGGGTCCATGCCCAGTAGTGGGATTGCAGGATCAAATGGTAGTTCTGATTTTAGTTCTTTGAGATATCTCCATACTACTTTCCACAGAGGTTGTACTAGTTTGCAGTCCCACCAGCAGTGTGTGAGTGTTTCTATCTCTACGCATCTGGAGTACTCCTTAATCATTAGCATTCCCAATACTCTCAGAACTGTTCCAATAAATTAAAGAGTAACAAATTTACTTCATAGTTACAGAGAGCAGAGAATGTCGAGGGGGACGGAGGAAGGTGAATGAACAGGTATTCATCACACATAGTATCCAATAGTCAGCAAATGTCTGACCTGAGTATTCCTTGATTGAAATTTTTTTTCCTCCAAGTCCATCCACCTGGAATACTTGGGAATAATTAAAACATTTGACTCCCCAACTTGAGAAAAAGTACTTCCAGACATTCTTAGATCCACTTTGGAAGACCAACTTCCAAGATTGTTCCAGCATTGTTATTACCAACCAGATTATGGATTCCTCACGGTAGACACACGTTCTATTATGTTCATATATTGTCTAATACATGCATGATAACTATTTAATAACTAAATGATTGCTTAGCAATAACAGGCTCAGTGAGGGAGAACAGAGGGCAGAGGCATGAAACCAGCAGAGAACAGGCAGCATTCCCCAGAAGCTAATATGGCAGCCCCCATTTTGAAAAAGAGGAAGCCTTCTTAAATTTCAGCATTGTGCAGGGACCTGTGCACCCTAAAAAATATAACTGATAAACATTTTTGAGGAAAGAGTGAGTCTCAGCCATTGCTGACAGCAATTCTGAGGAACTTTCTCATTTGATACTTAAATGTGCTTAATCAAAGAAACAATGTTTTAAAGCAAAAGCAAAGGACATGATCAAACTAGATACAAAGAAGAGAGATACTTGAGTAATAAAGAAGAAAATATGAATGGGAATGGGACAAAGAGTTTTCTTAGCCACACCTGGCCAAGAATTTCAGTAATTTCTTCATGAAGAAAGATTATGCATAATGTATGCATGCGGATGCATGTGTCTTTGTTACATTTAACTCCAGTAAATTTCATATTCATTTTCACTTCTTCACACTTTCACTGAATCTTTTAGCTCCAGGTTAAATATTCCCTTCAGATTTTTCTACCGTTAGATCTCTGAGCCTGATGGACTCCAAGGACCTACGGCAGTCAGGATTCTCGTGACCACAGAGGCAGGACAGACAGGCTGCATCAAATTCCATCTGATGCTTTGTCCAAGCTTGTCCCCTTTCGGTGGGCCACATGCCATGCAATCACATACAATTACCTAACAAGGCAATGTGTCCACAAAGGCAAGCTAGCATGCAGAAATAAAATCACCCATCCGCCTGCCAGTGTGAGGACCGGGCATCCCAAGGGGATTGGACTGGGGTTGAGTTAAGAAGCTCAGACCTCACCAGAGCCATGTGTGCTCATTCCATGAAGCCTCCTAAGGACTTACATCCTGTTCTGGCACGGTGATAAATATCCAAGATTTGTTGCTTTATTTTAATTGCATATGCATCAATATCTAACAGTGGGACATAGAATAGAGTCAAAAGAGCTCATGTATACAGACTTGTATGTTGAAGGTATTCAAAAGTGTAGAAGAGACTTCAGGTTGACATCCAGTGACCATTTCCTCTTTCCCTTATGCCAATACAACTCCCCAGGTCAACTCCATCAAAAGACCACATTCACCGGCCTCCCCTGAAGACAGGTGTGGTCATGTGACTAAGTTCCGGCCATTGATTGGAAAGAAGAAGTATTGTGCGATTCTTCCAGGGCATCGCATTAAAAAGGAGGCAGTTGGGGTTTTTTCCCTTCTTACTGCTGTAATGCAACATTAATATGATGTGATTAGATGATAGTGTGATGTAAGTCAAAATTCAGCTTCCACCTTGGAATCAGGGGATGAGAGCTGCAATGCAGGAAATGGGGGACAGAGAGGGGGAAGTAACCTGGCTGCCTGGAAATGTCTGTGGCTACACATTGTCCCTGGATTGCCTACCTCTGAAGTTCATTACATGAGATAGAAATAAACTTCTAACTGTATTCTATTTTCTATTATATGCAGCCTAACCTAAAGATAATTTATTCAAGGGTCGAAAGTGTATACCACGATTAAAGCAGAGAGGAGGAACAGAATTCAAAAATGAATTATAATTGAGTAAAGACATCTTGTTCACCCTCCCCTCTGCCTGCACATAAAGAAAGCCATAAATGACAAATGAAGGCCAGAGCCTAGGAGTGCTCCAGACCAGAGGCCTTGTCTTTGTTTAGCCAACAATTCAATTTCAATAGGAGCTAAAACCATACTTCATCTTTCTAATGTTGATAATCTTTCTTCATCTTCATGGTTCTAGCAGAAGTAGAAGACATACACCTCAGAGCCATCATATTTTGCTGTCAGTGGCCATACAGCTTCATTTTCTTTTAAGGTCATACATTTATTCATCCTCTGCCGTCACAGGAGTATTTCAAATTTATAGCCTCAAAAATCACTGTTAGTCACAGCAATAAAAGGCTCACAATTCCTGACTGCAAAACTTATTACGAAGTTACAGTAACTAAAACAATGTGGTCCTAACCTAAAGACAGACACATAAAATAGATAGCCCAGAAATAAACTCATGCATACATGGTCAAGTGATTTTTGACATGGGTGCCAAGACATTCAATGGCAAATGTCTTTTCAACAAATCGTGCCGGGAAAACTGTATATCCACATGCAGAATGATGAAATTGGACTCTTACCTATCACCGAACACAAAAATTAACTCAGTGGCTCAAAGACTTAAGTGTAAGAGCCAAAACTATAAGACTCTTAAAAGAGAGCATGGGGGAAAGCTTCATGACATTGGATCTAGTGACGGTTTCTTTATATGACACCAAAAGAACAGGCAACACCAACAAAAAACAGGTAAGTGGGACTTTAACAAAATTTTAAAATTTTATGTATCAAACAACACTACCAACAGAATTGAAAGGCAATCCACAGAATGGGAGAAAATATTTGCAAATCACCTATATGATAAGGATTTAATGTCCATAATAAATGAAGATCTCTTATAGCTAAAAAATTAAAAAATAAACCTCAACAATCCAAATTTTAAAAAAAGTGGACAAAGAACTTGAATAGATATTTCTACAAAGAAAATATACAAATAGCAAATAAACACATGAAAGATACTCAACATCACTAATCATTAGGGAAATGCAAATCAAAATCACAGTGAGATACCACTTCACGTCAACAAAAAGGAGAAAATAAGTTTTAAAGATGGTCTTAGTCTGTTTTCTGCTGCTATAACTAAATAACCAAGACTGGGTAATTTATAAAGAAAAGAAATTTATTTCTTACAATTCTGGAGGCTGGGAGGTTCAAGACAGAGGGGCTACATCTTGTAAGGACCTTCTTGCTAGCGGAGACTCTCTGCAGAGTCCTGAGGTGGCACAGAGCATCACATGGCAAGGAAGCTGAGCGTGCTAGCTCGGGACTCTCTTCCTCTTATAAAGCCACCAGTCCCACTCCCTGATCACTCATTAATCCATTAAGCCATCAATTCATTATTAATTCATGAATTGATTAATCCATTCATGCAGGCAGAGCGCTCATGACCCAATCACGTCTTAAAGGCTTGATCTCTCAATACACTGGAGATAAAAGTTTCAACATGAGTTTCAGAAAGTACAAGCACTGAAACTATAGCAGAGAGGGGAGAGAGACACTGGAATCTTTGTGCATTGCTGGTAGGAATGTAAAATAGTACAGCCAGTGTGGAAAGGTGTGGCAATTCCTCAAACAAATTAAAGAAAATATGATTCAGAAATTCCACTTCTGGTACTCAAAAGAAATAAAAGCAAGAACTCCAGCAGACATTTGTATACTCATGTTTATAGCAGCATTCTTGACAATACCCAAAAGATATAAGCAACCTAAGTGTCCACCAACAGGTGAATGGATTAAATAAAAATGTGGTATATACTACAATAAAATATTTTCAGCCTTAAAAAAGAAGGAAATTCTGACATGTGGTACAACACAGAAGAACCTGAAGACTTATGTTAAGTGAAATAATCCAGTCACCAAAGGACATTTAATACTATATGATTACACTTATATGAGGTCCCTAGGGTAGTCAAATTCATAAAGAAAGCAAGTAGAATGGTGGGTGCCAGGGGCTGGGGAGGGCCATGGGGTGTTAGTGTTTAATGGGTACAGAGTTTTAGTTTGGGAAGATAAAAAAGTTCTGGAGATGGATGGTGGTGATGGTCTCACAACAATGTGAATATACTTAATGCCTCAGAATTGTACATAAAAAATGGTTAAGATGGTAAATTTTATGCCTATGTATATTTTACCAAAATAAAAAAATCAAATTGTAGTAAACTTAATAATGAGCCCCCATCAAAGATTTCTAATCACAGGAATTTATTTAATACATTATCTTACATGGTTTAAAAAAAAAAACATGTTGTAGATGCAATTAAGGTAAAATGGAGAGATTTTCCTGAACTATCTTTATGGCCCTTTGTAATCACAGGATTCTTATAAGAGAGAGGCAGGAGAATCAGTCCACTCCTCCCACTACTGTAGGAGATGTGACAAAGATAATAAAAGGTTGTATTGATGCAAGGAAGGGCTCATGAGCCAAGGAATACAGGACAGGCAGCCTCTGGAAACTTTAAAAGTCAAGGCAACAGATTCTTCCCCGAAGACTCCAGAAGGAGCACAGTCCCACAGACACCTTGATTTAGACTTCTGATCTATGTAACTATAAGAGAATAAATGTATGTTGTTTTAGGCCATTAGATTTGCAGTAATTTGTTAAACCAGCAATAGGAAACCAATACCTAAATTAAATAGCCCCTGCCCTTCAAACATTCACCACTTCATTACTGCTACTTCTCATGAGCAGATGCTAAAATACCAGAGCCCCAATTTTATTAAGAGCCAAGCTAAACTTTTAGAAAACTAGTTAGTATTTAGTTTTGCTACCCTTCTTAATTTCCACAGCTATAGACCTTTATAGACCTAGCTTTTCTCCCCTCTCCGATCTTCCCCATCCCTTCCTGAGCAATGACACAATTATTTGTTCAAAGATCCCTATAGCATGAGATGACAGAACTAGTTAGCATGGTCCATAGATGTGAGTACATGGCTGTGTTAGTCCCTAGGAGTATCGCCCTCAATCCAGTTAGGCCAGTGGTAGAACATGGCATTTATTAACATGCACCTGACCCTGGGCTCAGTGCTGGGCAGCACCTTGTGTAGATATTACCAGCAATCCTGCTTCTCATAGGAAAGAAACTGAGCCCCAAAGTTGCACAAACAGTCATTGACAGAGGTAGTGTTTTGGATCCAGTTAAGTCAGATCTGAAATCAGCCTCCCTTTGTCCAGATTTCTCTAAACTGAAGGACTCCAAAAAAGTTATCACATCTATCCAACCCAGCCCTTGGCCTATGGTACGTCCATTTGTCCATAAACCCACACTCTGACCACACACACTTGGATAAGGCAGGACTAGAAGAGTAGCTGGTATCATGATGTCACATGGAATTCTCCACAAAGAACTGGAAATGCACTCAATCACTTTCTGAACATCAGATATGAAGACAAGAGTGAGAAAGCATAGGGTTACTGAAGAGATTAGTTTATGAAAAAGATGCATTTTCATCTCAGCCAACCAGTGGCCCATGAGGTGACTAAGGAAATCTCCAAGAAAAGAAGAAAATAATCATGGAGATGAGACAGATTTTCTATGATGGGTGGGGAGTAATCAGTGGGTTTGCTTTATTTATCTTGAGAATTTTGACCTCAAATATTTATTGCCTCAGTTCACTTGTCTTAATCTCCGTCACCATTACCCTAGTACAGACCACAATCATCTCTTACAAGACATTATAATACTCTAGAATTCTACTAATTGTTTTTCCCATATCCTCTCTAGACAATGCTAATCTCCCAAATCCATTCTTCTTTCTGGAAGCCAGCACGATCTTAGTACTTTAAAAAAATCTTTCCATTGTCTTCTTGCTTCCATTGTTTCTGTTGAGAAGTCAGGTATCAGACTTATTACTGTTCCTTTGAAGATGATGTGAATTATTTTTCCTTTTGTCTGTAGTTATTAGCAGTCTTCTTATAATATTTACTTGTAATACAATATAGTGATATAATATTTATACTTCTTAACATCAAAGAGCTACCACGAACTTGTAGATTAATATCATTAGTAGTTTTGGAAAATATTTGCCATTACCTCTTTAAATATTGCTGCTGCTTCATTTACTATTATTTCCTTCTGGGATTCCACTTATATTTTAGAACTGTTGACTGAGTCTCACATTTCTCTTATGTTCTTTTCTGCATTTTCTATTCTTTTCTCTCCATGTGCTTCAGCACAGTGATACTCTGTTCAGACTTATCTTCCAGCTCACTAATTCTGCTTACTGTTATGTCCACATAACCATTGCTGATATTGTACTATTCAGTTTTATAATTGTCCATTTATTTTACAGATTGACATTTCTAATACATCCTGTATATTTTGAGTTCTTTTCTCCATGTCCTTAAACATATATATTAGGTTATTTTTAAGTCTTGTTAACTAACACCTATATCTGTATCACCTGTGGGCCTGTTCTCTTTGATTGTTTTTCTCTTGGTTTTCAATCATGCAGTTCTGTGTTTGGCATGTCTAGTAATTCTGGATTTAATGGAAACTGTTTCTAAAACTTGGAAACTCCAGGTAATATTTTGCTCCATGGACTATATATCTCTCCCTCTTTTAAACAGAGAGAGTAATAGCTAATCACCTTAATATAATTAGAAACTATGCTGTATCAAGTCTGTGCTGTAGTCAAGGTAAGGCTCAATCTATTTTCTATTTTCCTTTATTTCAGGTATAGCCCTCCAAAATTTTTACCTGAAAGTCTGGTGTTCTCACGGGATCCTTTCCCCATAGGGAGTTTTAAACTCTAATTTTTGTCTCTTGAGACTATGATGACTGGTGAAAACTCTACTGTGTTTTTTTTCAGAGGACCTCTGTTTAGGTTTGTTTTTTCCCTCCCACTGCATGTAGCCTCAGAATTCAATTGCCCTGAGGAAAACACTAGCTGCATGCTTGAAAACTCCTAACCCTCTTCCAGAAGCTCTATTGATTTCTCTTTTCCCCAGCAGCTGTTGCCACTAGTGTAAATCCTGATATTCAGCCTCTTGCATTACTTAGAACCAGCAAATGAATCTAGTCTGGAAGAGGCTGCAGAAGTTAGCTTACTTTTCCAGAGACTTGTTCACTCTTCCCTTCTTCACCTCAGCAGCTCTCTTCTACCTTCATACAGATTATTTCTACTCTCTATCCGGTTTTTTAAGTTGTCTTCTATAGGAGCATAATCTGCCACTAGCTACTCTATCCAAACAGGAATTGGTGGTCTCTCAACATAACCTTGTTAAACTCATAGATCTACAAATCTGAGTATCCCTTGCTTCAAACCTCCCGATGTCTCTCATTGCTCCTAGAATAAAAATCAAATTACTAACCTACTTGATCACCCATGTCTGCCTGCTACCTTTCCAGCCTAATTTTGCATTCCCTGCACCCCTCCATGTCCACTGCACTGCAGCCAAGCTGTCCTGATTTCCATCCCTTAGGGTCTCGGCACACATGCCATTCCCTCCTTTGGATATGCTGCTCAACAAGGCTCCCTAGAAGGAGAGTCTAGCATGGCATTGGTAATCTTCACTGTGATCCCTTGGCTTGGGGTGGGGAGTGTCAGACCCCTTTACTTCCCAATACTCCTCAGGCAATTACTAACTATACAACCACAGAAAATGTATTAATATCTCTGAGCCTCAATACCCACATCTGTAAATTAAGGAAAACATTCAATGCCTTGTGTGAGGACTAAAGTAGGCATTACATTTTTAATACCTGCTTTTACATGATTGTGGCCTTCTGTCTTTATTCAAGAGCAAATCAACCAACAAGGAACATTCCTATTAGTAAGACTGGCTTTATTTCTATGGCAATATCCCATGTCCCTTTTCTCACTCTTCCTCAGCAGAGTTTGGCCTCAACAGTCAGATATGTTTTGAGACATTCCTATGACTCACAAACATTCCCATTTTAACAAGAACCATGCCTCCACTTAAGGCCAAGAAGATGCTCTTGTTACAAACCATTATTTCTTAGAGAAAGAAGAAAAAAATCCTTAGAAGCAAATGCATCTCTTATTTTTAAAATACACTAATCCTTGACTAACTGTGGTTAGTCTGCCTCTAATTGCTTTTCCTTCTCATGTTTTATGTCCACTACGTGGTTCTATTGTTGGAACATCCCATCAAATGAAATTGTGCCAGAAAAACGACGAAGCATCTTTGGATCCTTTTAGTCCAGCTGTGAACTTTAGACGTAATGTTTTAGGGCACTCTTGTCTGGTAAGGTTTAATTTATATTAAATTTTCTAAAAGGAAAAGCAGAATGGTCAAAGTGAGATAGCAAGACAGACAAGAGTCTGTCTTTCATAAATTAATAAGCATCGCCGACCGCCTTTCTTGACCCTTTAAACTCTGTGAAATTAATATAAGTAGACAACTAAGGCCCGCTTGGCCCCCCTAGAGCCTTGCAAGTTCACTTAAGCAATCCAAGTTTCCTTAAAGTTTTATAAGCCAGCTTTTAGAGCAAGTCCTTTGTACTTATTACTGGTGACAGTGAGCATTACAGCAACCAATGAACCTTACTGACTTACGACCCCAATATGGTCGAGCGCTGTTATCAAGGGAAATATCAGAATCAATGCTTGTATATTACATTGAGGTCCTGACTTCTGAAAAAGTCCCCTATAGACCCTTCAGAAGATGTCAGCGAAATAAACAGCTAATACTCCAAGACAGTCTACTGACAATAGTCGGAGAGTGCTGTTTGTTTAACCACTTTTCCACCATCTTAGCTCTTCCAGAGGATACGTGCTTCCAAAAGAGAGAAAAAGAAAAATATCTTTCACATTCCCAATTCTTTTGCAGTGGAACTACATTTATGCACATTTTTTGAAGCGACAACATGCATGGTTATGCTGTAGGGAGCAGGGAACAGCATGCCATCTTCCTCCACGATTAATGGGCTTGCATTATTAAACAGTTACTGGCGGAAGGGGCCGCAAGTACAACACCTTTTCTACCGTGACACCCAACGTGTGAGCTTTTATTTCCAGCCAACATTTGCTGGAGGAAGGCTGGGCTCATAACCACATTTTACTTAAAGAAATTAATCATGTCACTGTTTTAACAGTAACCCTTCTCACGTATATAATCACCAACTCTATGCATCAACTTTTTATGTAACTTTTAAAATTTTTCATTTTAGTCACGTTTAAGAGTTTTTCTTTAATTGCTTAAATGCTTTACCAGGCATAGCAAGATAATCTATAATTATTGTGGTTATCAGAGCATATGTTTTTAGGGCTTTATTTTCCCATTACAGATGGTCAAAGAACTAAGAATTCTTACTGGAATACTAAAAATCAATACATAAGAATACACTCTTTCCTTTCCAGGTGATAGGTGGACAGACTTGAAGATTTCTGCAGTCCTCTAACACTGGGATTCTCTCTCCTACTACTTTTGATCTTTTTTCCCCTTTAATCACTGTGCATTGGGCTGTTCACATGTTTCCATCCGATAAAGTGCCAGTTTCCAAGTATTGGCAGGAAGTCTGCAGACACACCACTTGTAACCTTCAGGGCCCTGGCATTGCATTCAAACAATCTGAGCGAACCTGCCCAGAATTCAATCCAAAAGTCAGAATTGCCAAAAAGTACTCAACAGAGGATCAAAAGGTATAGTTTCCCCCTCTATGAGTCCAATAATCTTATTTTTGGCAAAAAAAAAAAAGTAATTCATATCAATGTAACTTTTTATTAGGGAACAGGTGCTATTTGACGCTCCTCAAAGGAACTTGTTTCAACCAATTCCTCAGCTGATTTGCCTTAGGCATTTTCTAAAAAATTAGTGCTCTTTGGATGCCAATGATCACACCTGAGTGTGGGCTGACCCCAGGGATAGGATTGATATCTACCCACAGCGCTGTGAAGTGCATGGTGTCCTGTTCAAAGTGCCCAGAGTGTAAGGACAAAAGAAGGTGAATCCTAGACAATCCTGAAGGTTGATGTTGGGAGGACTTCAGTGGACAAGGCTCAAAAAACCAGGCAAACTTGGTAGAGAGAAGAGAGAAAGACTAAGAGCAGAATGGAGGGTCCTAGATAGTCTCCAACAGTGGGGCACAAAGGCACAGAAATTATTCTTATTGATAGCCACATCTGAGTGCAAGGGAGTAGATTGAATAAGAGCAGAAAATTCGCGCAGGTGAGCCAGAAGTATCTTCACTACATATTTTCTAAGAGATCCTTTTCTCTATTAGACAACTCTCCCAAAAGGAAGGAATGTACCACATTATCACAGCTTTACCTCTGCAAGGAAGGTACAACATCACTAAGGATGGTCAAGGTCATTCTAAACCACAACACCGATGAGCTTGAACCCTGGCTTAATGCCTCCAGATGACCTGGGGGTTTTTGGAAAATTCTAGAGTCTCTGGGGGTATGATGCTGGCATTGGTGGTTTCTAAATCTTCCCGGAGATTCTACTGTACAACCAAGGCTGAAAACCACTGGCCCAACCAAATCTTGATTTAAAAGAGCAAGAAGCAAAGGAAGTTCCAAGTCAATTTCTTTAGAATCGTGTGAAGCGCCCCAGCTCCACTGCCACCCCAGTCCCAGCCTGGCCAATGCCTAAAAACTTTGGACTCATTGTCATCTAGCCCACCTGCTTTTCATCCTGGAAGCAAAATGCATTTGTAAAATCAAATTCCCTCTGAACACCCTCAATTAATGTGCACTTCAGGACACATCCCTCCTGAGAATGGGTACTAAAATGACTTGGACCAAATCATCTTCTCTTTATTCTTTTTAATGTCCTCAGAGGTTTTAAACACCGCCCTACCCCCCCTTCACCCTATAAAATACAAAACAAAATCAAAGAGGATCAATTCCTTTTCATTTATAGAGGAAGTTTCCACGCCCCCTGCATTTTTTTGTAGTGCCTCAAATCATCCTATTAAACTCCTTCATTTCTCATCTGTACTCCACCCTTCTGATTGAAAAATTCCTAAAATTCTTTAACAACAACAGTTAACAATAGCCAGGACCATGATGGTAGATCATACTTTTATAGATAATTTGTTTTGTGCAAAGCTCTAGGTTAAGCACTTTGTTTGTGGACACTATCTCATTTAAAGCTCACAATGGCCCCATGGTGCTATTATGCTAATTTATAGGTGGCCCCAGGTCACAGAGCTGGGAGGTGGTGCAACAAGATTCCAGATCCACACTGCCTCCCTCCAGCATGGACTCTTTACCCTGATGCTAAATACCTCTTTGAAGACTCAAATGTCACTGTCTTTATTAAACCCACTCTTTATCCTTTCAACAGCCCAGGGAGGGATCATTTATTCCTGTAGTATTTTTACCTCCTCACCATTACATTTGAAATGACATTGTAATATTTTTTGTTGAAACATATGTATTTGCTGCAAGATTGTTAACCACACGAGTGGGCACTCAATTTTATTTGTCTTTGCTTATCTTGAAGCCAACACAGGGTCCAGCGCATAATAGGGTCTGAATATCTGCTAGATGAGTGAATGAATGAATGAATGGCCAATCAATTCATTCTCAAGGAAGAGTTCCTTCACTATGAAAACCTAAGCAGTCTATTTATCACAGAAGCCCAGTACTCACTCCTTCACTTTTTTCCCTTTCCCTCCTCCCCATTTTCATAAAATAAAGAATAATAGTTTTTCACACAATTCCACACACATACCTGCACTTTTTTCTGCTCTGAAATGACAGTAGGTATCTGCGAAGGCTCTGGGGTCTAGAAGGACATCCATCACTTTCACAGCTGGAGTAATAGCATTTTCCTTAAAGGAAACTTGATGCAGCCAGCAGAATGAGCTTCATCCCCCCAGGATGGGAGAGGGGAGGCTAAAGAAAGGCTAGCAGCCACCACCAGGCTCTTGGGCCACCGTCTAGGCTGGGGGAGTAAACCCATTGGTACTCTTCCCCCGAAGAATTGTCTATCTGCCTTCCATTTTCCTTCCAAATTCAAGGAAGAGTAAGGAAAGCACCACAAAGCCAGCTCATAACAGAACAAGCACTTACCTCCAATGCTACACAAACTTGGCCCCTGCAGGAGGGTTCTCCAGGATTCTCTTTGTCCTTCCTTCCTTCTTTTTCTTAACAAAAAGTTTATAAGAGTTCAACTGTCAAAATACAAAAAAAAAGAACAAAAAAACAACATGTCTCAAATGGACCTTGGCAATCAGAAAAGAATGACAAAGCAAGAGAGTCCATTGGGAAAAGTTTGGGCAAACTATCATTTTCAAGCATTGAAATCATTATTACTATCTGAGAGCTACTCGTATTTCATTCTAGACAAAATCCTGTCAGCTCCCAAGATTATAGACTAGAGACAATGGAGCCTCCAGCCTCCTTCAATTTTGGCAGAATTCTCACCAGAAATCATGCAAACCAGAAAACATCAGTGATATCTTTAAACTACTAAAAATAAACTATCACCCCAAAAGTCTATATTAAATGAAAATATCTTCATTAAATAAAGGCAAAATACTTTTTCATACAAACAAAAGCTGAGATAATTCATTTACAGCAGACATGCACTACCCAAAATGTTAAAGATAGTTCTTTGGGCAAAAGAAATATGATATCATATAAAAGCCTAGATTTACATAAAGAAATGAATAGCAGTGCTAAAAATAAAGGTACTTATAAAAGACATTCTTTCTTACTTTTAATTTGTTTAAAAGCTAATTGACTGGCTAAAGCAAAAATAGTAACAATGTATTGCGGGGCTTATATCATACATAAAAGAAACTGCATGCCAACAATAGCTCAAAGTGTATTAGAGAGGAACGGTTATAATGTTCTTACACTATGTATGAAGTAGTATAATGTTATTTGAGTGGGATTATAATACGTTAAAGAGGTATTTTTAAAGCCTAGGGAAACCATGACAAAAATTAAGTTTAATGATATCTCCACCAATAGTGGAGATAAAATGAAATCATAGAAAGTTCCCAATTATTCCAAAAGAAGGCAATAAAAGAGGAAAATCTGAATAAAAACCAGTTCAGACAAACAGGAAACAACTAGAAAAAATGGTAGATTTAAAGCTAACCATGTCATTAATTATATTAAATATAAATGGTTAAATATTTCAATTAAAAAGCAGAGACTATCAATTTGGATAAAAGATCACGTAACTCTAATTATAACTTTAAGGGTAAAGTGTTGGAATTGGCTACTGATAAAGGATTAAAGACAAATTTTGAAAGTACAGCTTCATTTTCTAAATTCTCGATAAAAGTTCAAAATGAGTGTCCTTGGTTTGTTGAAATTGTTTTAAAATCTCTTCTTCCATTCCCATCAATGTATCTCTGCATTCTCTGATATAAGCAACGTTAAAAAAAGCAGGAAGGAGTTCATAAGTACATTATTCCATGCAGGTAATGGTTTCGTCAATTCAACCTAGATTAACTACACTTACAAGCAAGAAGCAAGTTTTTTGCTATGTAAAAATTCTTAATAGTAATATATATGATGTCTATATATGTCCAAAGTGCATAGATGAGTGCTTAATATGGGAAATTGCTATTTTACTGATTAATTTTGCTTAGTTACAATTGTAAAAGGATAAAATTTATGAATGTAATTACAATTTTCTACATTAATCACCTATACACACACTTTCAATGAACAATGCATACAGCTTGTGAAATTCTTCTCTTTTTGCCTATGTTATTAATATATTTATTATGATTATATTTATTTTAAATGTAATTTTATGTCTGTTGAATTTAATAATAAAAAATTGTGGTAGTATCTTATCTTTTTATTTAGATTTTCAAGCAATTAATTCTTAGGTATTACTCAAGTATTAATCTGTGATTGACTAAACTTTTTAAAAAATGAAATAAAACTGGTGTTTCACCACATGTAGTTTGAGAAGCACTGTTCTATAAAACAAATAACTCAGTTTCTCCAACAAATAAATAACAAAGAAAAACAATATGAGTTTTGGCTTAGAAGAGAAAGCCTATACATTAAAAAGGATTTAAAACATATTAACAAACTGCAATATACTATGTTTATTTAGAATCAGATTTAAACCAAAAAACTGCAAAATAAAATTATGAAACAATCAGGGAAATGAGAACACTAGCTATCTGATGATATTAAAGAATATTTGTTAATTTGTTAAGTGTGGTATGGTATTAGAAGTATGCTTTAGAAAACATATTTAGAGATACATATCAGAATATTTATAGATGAAATGATACAATGTCTGAGATTGGCTTCAAAATAATCACAGGGAGAGGGGAAGAAAAGTGACCATACAGATGAAAGAAAATTGGCCAGGAGTAATCATTACTGAAAGTTATGGATATAGAGAGGGTCATCATAGTGTTCTGCTTACTGCGTATGTTTCAAATTTTTCTCAACAAAAAGTTTACAAGAATCAAATCTAGACTACCTGACCGGGAGGGATTCCATGTTGTATCCCAGTGGGTGATGAGCAAACGAGAGAAATGTCCAGGCAATCCACATCCACCAGGCCTTCTGGAACAGTATTTGTCAGAGACTCTCATGGAGAGACAGGAAGTAGCAGGAGTGAGGTAGGAGCACTTGGAATGGTGCCCAGGATCTAGCAGGGGAGTGTCAGCCTCTGAGAGAAGAACCCTGCCCCTGGGCCCTGGAGACACGAAGCTGAGTGAAGGCTGAGATTTCCTCATCACCAGGAAAACATGCGGGAAACCTGGACTTCAGCCTTGTCCTTCCATTTCAGCAGGCACCAGTTAGGAAAGTAACTACCCCACCCCTGATATAAAAAAAAATTTTAACACAAATAAATTTTTTAAAAAATGAATTTACTAACCTCTTTTCATTAAAGAAAAGAGAAGGACCTTTTGCCATTGGTAGTGAAGTATAACGATTGAGTATAAGGCTTTGGAGCCAGAGAGGCCTGAATTTGGGTCTGCCGCTAACTGGTGTGATCTTGAGCAAGTTATTTTAACTTCCGGGAGCCTCTTTTCCTGATTTGTGAATTGTATATAATTCGGAGGATTGTGAGGATAAAACGACATGGTGTGTTTAAGCCTTTAGTGCATATTAAAATGCTCAAAAGAAAATAACCAATAAACAGTAGTTGATAATGCTGTTATCATTAGCAATTACAGGAGTATGAGTTCATTAAAAAGCAGAATCGGTGTTGACAGTAGGGAACAAATGCTGTGGAATATATGACATTAGTATCATATGTTCAGTTGAAAAAAACTGCTCTGTGGTCAGTGCTCATAGGTAAAACAGCACAATTTGGTTCCCTTGCTGCGTCTCCCTGGCTCATCTCTGGCTTAGCATGGATGAGCCGGGTGATTCTCACCCCGCCCCCACCCCAGGAGAAGACCTTCCCTCCACCAAGTTTATCAGAGCAGGACTAGAGGAGAAGAAGGGATCTGGTCTCTTGGGAAAGTGAGCTGAAAAAACACAAAGATAATAGCAAGTCTCAATTTTCTTATTAAAATCAAAAATCCTATTTTTTGACATTTGACAAAAAATCCATGAGCACCCCTTAACATATCTGAGTTCACCAAAATGTTTCTGCATCCAAAGAAAAAAATCGAAAAGAACAATTACCTAAATCTTTCAATTACTCTATTTCAAAGACTGAAATATTTCTGAACACTTTCATTTTGAAATGAACAACTATTATACCCCATTAATGGGCTGTATCAGAGGGACAAGAAAGAGTTGAGTCATCTCCAGAGATTGTCATAATTAAAACACACACACAACAATTAAATGTCCATCATGTAGGAAGACATCCTCTTGCTAACAGAATGATCTACGCATTTTTCCTATGACTATTTTATTATCATGCTAGATTATTATAGTTTATCATATAATAATAACATAACCAGAATTGAAAGAAAAGGGGGAAAACACACACACACACACACACACACACACACAAAGGCTGAGAATAGCTGTACTGTCTGATTCTTTTTGCCACCTCCAGAATATTAATAATTTTTTAGACGCAATGCTTTTCTCTAGAAAATGTTCTTAAGCATTTGACAGATGCTAATGCATTTCTGCTAACAAGGGCAGATAATAAAATGAAAGAATAAGTAGCCAATTAATTGAACAGAAAAACTCAGAAATATTAATTCTTAAAATGAGCTGGGAGTTTCAGAGTCTCTCAGTGCACGTCGAGCAGACGCCCTTTCTCCTAGTGCAAGCCTTTCCAGTCGGCTGGAAGCACACATCTGAATATTAAATGGCTTTCAGCCCCCTTGGCCAACACAGCTGGAAATCTTTAGCCACTGAGCTTATTTATGCAGGGATATCTCTACCTGAACACTCCAGGTAGCATATTCCTCCTCCCTCCACACCTGGCCCCCTGTGGCCACAGGGAGGAAGAAGAAAATGGAAATAGTGCTGGAAGCAAGTAGAAACATTTTCCCCCTCCCTTCTTCTCCCCTCTTCTTCCCCCATTCTCCGCTCCAGCCATCTAGGGGTGAGAACACAAAGGGCAGCTCAGGCGGATGGACAGTGAAACCGGCCTCTGGCTAGGGGCATCCTTGTGGGATTTCTGGGCTCAGGGTGCAGCGGTCCTACACGAAGGAACACACCGAGCCCTGTAATACATTCGCTGTATCTTTTAGTCCAGCTTTGATGGAGTCTTCTGCTCTCGACTTTATGCCAATGTCTCGTAAAATTTAATTTATAACCTAAGAAAATGAAAATCAATCACTAAATGTGAAACCTCACTTGACTAAACCATCCTAGTCTGTTTAACTTAATGGGCAACATATTTTCATGAGAAAAAGCAGATCATATATTCAAGTGACCTTAGAGATTTAAAGGGCATTAACATAGAAGTGCTGCATGTGATTTTTTTTAACTTGCCAATTGGAGTCTGTTTTTCACTGGAGAAGGAAGAAATCCTCTCTCTTCTTTTTTGTTTCTTTTTCTTTCTTTCTTTCTTTTTAAGCATGTAGGAATCCAAAATTTACAAAAACTTTAAAGATCTACCAACAGTTTGGTTTACAACTGACAAGTGAAAAAGAACCAAGGTGAGCACACCGTGCTTGGAGTCACATCCTGGCCCTATGACCTCCAAAAGCCAGCTGGTCATGGTCCCCCGCAGAACACGAGTTTCTAGCGCTAGCAGAGGGAGCGTTGTGTGAGACAGTGAACAGTGCTTCTCTTTTGGTGGCAAATACCTGCTCCAACAATCACTTGCTGTGCAAACTCTAGACAATGTCATAACTTCTCTGAGCTGTTGCTTCCTCCTCTATAAAGCAGGGGAAACAGTCCCTACATCACAATGTTACAAAGTACCAGAACACACAGCAGGTAGCGCAGTTCCTGCCACCCTGCAGAGGCTCCACAGTGGTTATTCGTGATCCCTCCCTATATTAAATAGGAGTGACAAGTAAGAGCAGACATCCTCGCTTTGACCCTGTCTTAACTTTGATGTCAGATGTAGGTTTTTCTTAGTTAACTAGATTCTTGTTTGACAATGCAGGAGCTAGCGTTTCCATATTTTACAAGATTATTGTAAGAACCAATGAAACAAGCACTTCGTAAACTACAAATTATTCTACTTTAGTTATTGGCATTCATTAAATCTCAGAAAGCAAAAAAACAAAGCAAAGTATAGCACAGTCTGTGAAAATACAATTGCCAAAATGACACATCTCAGTGATACACATTAAGAATAGAATACAATTATTGTCTTTACTAATTAATAAAGTGGATATATTTCTTCCATTTGTGATGATACTGTCCTTTTAGAAATTGATGATCCATTGAAAGAAAAAAACTTTTACGCAGATCAAAGATTATTTGTTTATCAAAGAATGTTGTAATTCTTAAAAGTCACCTTTTATCAATCCTCCTCTTAAAAAATAAATTGTGAGGCAAGCCCAGAGTTTATTGGTTTGGGGGTATCCAGCATCCCTTCTGTTTATTATTGATGAGACATGAGCCTCTAAGTGTGCTCTGCTCAGGAAGAAATGGTCCCTTAGTCCTGGACCTGATTTTAAGACTAAGTGTGCTTTCTCCCTGGCAGTGTCTTTCATAAGGTTGCATTTTATCTCATCAGAGCAACATTCAAACTTGTCCAGACATGGGAATTTGGTGTTTCCTACTCTCTTATTGCCCTGTTTACTTTCAAACCTATGTATTTTTTTTTCCTTCTTATATAGTTAGAAAGAAAAAACTCTTTTTCCTTTAGAGGAAGGGGAGAAAAATCTCTTTGATGTCCAAATTTTCATCTGTGATTCAGAAACCTCCCTGCCCCAAAGAGTAATTTTAAATTCAAAGAGAAACTTGCTTGATACGGTTTTGCCGGTTTGTGTGTGTACATTGGGGAAGGGAGAAACTTTTTTTAATAATGATCAAACATGAAATTAAAACCACTATAATTAGCTACTGCAACACCATGCCATCTATGTGGTACTCACTTTGAATTTTCAACCTCATAAGGCCACATCTTCATGGCTTTATAAAATTATCCATTTTCACTCAAATATGCTGCCTTGATAACTATTTCTGCATGATCGGTGAAATTAGCTGTGCCATTACTACGGTTATTAACAGGAAAGCCTATTAATTGTCAGTTGCAATCCAGAAATTTGTAGCCCACTTAAACCAGGGAGGAAAGGGTGAAAGAGTCACACTCCTGATACAACCAGGACAGAGTTGGACGACGCAGTGGAGGAGGTGAGTGAAGCCAGACATCTCAACGGGAGCAGATGCTTCTGCTGTACTTGCCAAGGGAGCTGTGTCCTTCCTGGGAGGGAGCTGGGCTCAGTCTGTACCAAAGCCCTCCTAGTGCCATGGCAGCGCCCCAAGAGCAAGCCCAGAGTTGCACTAGAGGTGACAGCACAGAAGATCGAAAGAGGCTCAGAGGACACATCACACAGGCTGACGAAAGCTGGAGTTCTGAATGGGACAGGACAGACCTGAAGCCCCACTGGGGACTGGAACTCAAAAGGGATCTGTAGTTAATGACAGAGCCAGCCTGCAGAGCATTCCCACTCGGGGGCCACCATTTGCCAGCTCCACAATTGTTGAGTGACATTTAGTCTATTTTCTGGAGTCATAATTAAAAGGCCCCAAATTGCTTTCAGGTGTTGACCAAAATAAGCAGCTGGGCTTTCGGAATCAGCGTTTTAGTGTCCCTCAAATTAGAAAGCGAAGGGGTTCCAGATTAAGGCCAGGTCCTCTTCGGATATTTCATGAGTGTCACAGGCATTCCCACTGACAGCCCCCTCCACGTTGTTCATGGTGGCAGCCATGGTGTCATTTGGGCTGATTTCACTCTCAGCCAGGAGTCAGACAGGAAGCTATGGGAAGTAAGCTTTCTCTTAAGGTCCTTGGAAGAGGACGTGGGGCCCTGCAACGGGCGGATGCTGAGCGGAGGCAGCTTCCAGGGCACGCGGGGAGGAGAACTGGGAGCGGACGCTGAGGAACACTCAGGTTTTCAAATCTCGGGAAATCTCCCTGCAGCTTCTTTCGCCACTTTTGCACAAAACGCTGGGATCACCAGAACCACGTGCACTAGCAGAGATCCAGCGCATTTCTCCCCCCAAAACATCAGCCCCCCAAAACATCAGCCTCCATTTAAGCCCCGGCAATTTGCTGGCCTGTTTCCCTGTTATTTAACAGCGTGGTCTTGCAGCCTGCATGCGAGGCCACCCCTCCTAAAAGTCCACACACCTGACCCCGGATATTTTCTTCCTCCCTCCTCTCTCTCCTGAAGTGTTAAAAGGGTACACTCTACTCTAAGACCCATTTCTCTCCCCTCACCCAGGTACTTTCCTCCCCATTTGTAACAGCGCCTAATATGCACCTCCATTCGATTTTCCTTACCCGGCTTGAAATCCCCTCATTCTAATTACCGTTTCAGTTTTCTTATACTCCTCCCTTGAGATGTCTCAATTAGTGTACTTTTTCATGCTGCCTGTCACCTCTGAGCTGCAAGGTGGGTCTGACTCCAACCGAAACCACGCGGAAAATAAATGAGGAGCCGTTCTGGGCAGCCGGGCCGAAGGTGGGGTTGCTTTACAAACTGGCACACCTTTAATTGATGATAAATGGACAGGAAAGTAGCCTTATTAATACAGCAGCCCCGATCTGGTTGGCATGCGGTGTCTGTCATCACTCACAGGCACGGCGGGAGCGGGCCACGCTCGGGCCTGGGTGAGGAACTTGCATTCAGAGAGAGCGAGAAAGAGAGAGTGCACCGAGGCTAATTAACATAGTTCTGGTCAAAGTCGGAAATTAACTCGCCTCTTTAAGACCACAGCTAAAAATGCCATTTGTCTTCTCTGTAATTACACTTATAGGTAATTATCCCCACAGAATACGGCAAGTTAAATGATGGTAGGGCTTTCTCTCCCTATCGCATAACTCTTTTCATTCCGACCCCGTCAAAAGACTAAACAAAAATAAAGGTGTCTGCCACCGTATATTTTTTCCATTAATGAGTGCTTTGTTGTCTAAGGCTTCTCTGGAAAGCTGCAATTGTGCGGTGTTTATTCCTTTGTGCCCCAGAGAATCCAGAGTCCTTATCTGAACCTCTCAGAATTTAGAAACACGCAGAATGCAAGTTGGACTTAAAAGCACTTCCCAACCACTAACATAGGCTTTGGTCTATCCAGGAAGGTATAGAGGACGGGGATGGGGAAAGTCACCTTCCCCTTTTCTCCTTGGCTACGCAGTATCCAGATCTCACTATCACATCCTGCCTAAGAGAAACCTGCCTATTCCTTCCCATCACCTGAACTCTCTGGTTACTATTATCTTTCCAAGGACCTTGGGAGCCAAAGAAATAAAAAGGTACACACAGAGGAGTGGGCTTTGGCTCCACTGTGGCTGGCAAAATGCACATGTCCCTTGTATACCACACACCAGCATGGGGCCCATTTGCAGCAGCCTGGGAGCCAGGGATGTGGCTGGCCGGGCTCCCACCACGCCACTGGGCAGAGGATGGGAGAGCCCCGTTAGAACTCCACCTTTGCCCAGAGGATCCAGTGGGATCTGCAAACAGTCCAATAAATCAGTCCCTCGAGAATTCAAAGGGTATAGTCTCCAGCATCCATTCTCTGAAGAGCTCAGGAACGGGCAAGATGGCACGTGAGGCTCCCACCAGAGTCCTTTTCTTCCCATTTCACCATCTCTTGCCTCCTCTCTGGCTCCACACCATGGAGATTTCTCCCTCCACTCCCCCAATCCCACTCATGTCCCTTTGGCCTGTCTCATACCTTTGCAAATTCCACCAATTGATAGTGACGTTTGTGCTGAAAGATCAACTTGGGCTTGTCTAAATCCGTGCCTGCCTTAAGGTTAGCACTGTGCAGCCACATTGCAGCCCGGAGGCAGCGTCCTTCCTGCTGGTGGGAGCCAACAGCCTCTTTCATGGAGCGAGCTGGGTGATTCCAATGAAGAAATCTAGAATTAAAAAATAAACATCTCTAGTCACACATTTACCGGATAATTACTTGTACAGCTCTCTCATGAAGCAATTTGACAATATGTATTAAGATCAATAAATATATTGACTGTGAAACTTTCATGAGGAAATAATCTTAAATTCAGAAAAATGTTCAATACAGTATAATAATTTTACACAAAACGGTGGTGACAAAAAAGAAAATAACCTAAGTATTCAAATTTGGAGAATGTACAAATTAATTAGTGGTATATTCACTTGATGGATTATTATGTGACCATTAAAAGGACGAGTATGGAGATTGTGCCAAACCTGAATAATCGGTTATAATACCAGGCTTTAAAAAATAAGAATGTAAATCAGAGAAAAAAATCAACAGGATCACAAAAGTCACACCAAATACTAATAGTATCTCAGTTAAAAAGGAGGAGTTTGTGGTTAATATTTTTTCTTTCCTCCATTTTCCAAATTTTTTGCAATGCATTTATGCTCCTTCTAATGAAAACTGTATATATGTGTGTTAATCTGGTATAAAAAATAATGACTCTTATGAGCCTGTCAAATGACTCTGAACCAAGTGGTTTGGTTTCATGGATCCATCCCTGATCCGGGGTTACTAACACCTGCCAAATGCCTGTTCTGCTATTCACAAGCTTCACCATCTGTCAGAAGCTCTCTGAGTTTCAATTTCATCATGAAAAAGAAACAAACTCGTCTCACAGGTAGTTGTCCTGAGTTTCACTGGGGTCAGTGTTTAACTCCCCTGTTTCTCCTTCGACCTCCTAAGCCTCCCCCTCCGCATCACCTTCAGGGAGCACCTTTCTTCTTATGTCCTGTTAGACACGGGCATCTGCCGGGATTCTGTCCTTTGCTTCCTCTGGCTCTTCCCACATCCAGAGCATCATCGACCCGCTGCTCACGATCCTCTCCTTGGTAATCAACTCTGTCTCTGGCGTCTCGAGGCTCAGACCTGAATGTCCGGCTGCTGCCTGGCTGTCTGCTCTCAGCATCCTCAAAGTCAAATTCATGCTCTTTCCCCTCCTAGGTCTGTTTCAGACCCCACATCCCCTACCTGATGGCAGGACTGCCATACACTTTCTCATCCCACGTCGGACACCTAGGGTGCCACTCGGACCTGGCCCTCATCACCTGTGACACCGCCTGCTGACTAGCCGCAGCCTGCCTGCCCCTCATCCGTCCAGTTGTTCTCACAAAGGTCTCCAGAGGGAACCTTTTTTAGAGAACAAATCTGTGCAAATTGGCTGCGCCCTTTGCTGCCCAGCACCTCTGGGTGTGTCCTGATCATGCACAGAGGAACTCCAAGGTCTGTGTCATTACTTCTCTCAGGGCTCTACCTCACCTCCCAGCGCCCCCCACAGTCACCTGGGTGGTCCTCTGGGGCTCTGGGAGCCGACGCCCTCACCCTGCTCAGCTCTCATCAGCTTCATTGGTACACCCAGTGCCTCCACCAAGGACAAAGCCACCATGAATATTGGAGATGGTGCTGGAATGAGCCCTGCCTCCCAACGAAGCCCAACTATCCATCTTACGTGGAGCTCCCATTGGTCACAGAACCCCCGTCCCTCCTCGCCCTAGAACTTTTTCCCATGAACTCCCAGCCTTGCTCCTTAGGAACTATCTGGTCTGTGCCTTCTCAACGATGGCACATTTTCTGTGACCCTGGAGCTGCACCATACGCCCCAGTGCTGGAATCTTCTGAGTAGCGTCTTAATCAGAGAGCAGCCTGAGTCTTGTGGGATGCACAGCAGGTCCCACCTTCAGGGAGGCACTCCTGGGAGTTGTCAACTGGCTGGTCAACAACAGGACAGACCAACTGGCCCCCTAGATGCCCAGCACAGGCGATGGAGAGGCAGGAGGCCCAGCCCTTCCCTGTAACCTTTCCCGTGCCCTGGGCACCTTGGCCCAGAGGCCTGAACAACAAAGGTGGGCTTCACTACTTAAAATGCTGGGACTGGAGCCTCGGGCAGGAGAAGGGAAGAATCTAGAAGGCTCAGGTCACATAACTGGCTCATTCCAGCCACTTAGGTCTTGATGCAAACACCGTCCCCTTCCAGTCCTCATTTCTCTCTGTTGCACAACCCTGTCCTGTTTTGTACAGCACTCATCATGCTTTGACACTAACTTAGCTATTTGTCTCTGCTATTCTTCTCCGTTCCCAATGCTGAGCACACAGGAGGGCTCACATATTTGTCTATGAATAAATATACACTGTCCTCTGAAAATTACATGCTCTCACAACAAGGCCTTTACCCCATTGCTTCCTTTATCTGACATGACTTTATTTCTCATATCCACTCAAGAAACTTCTATTCATCCTTCAAAACCCAGATCAATCTTTACCCCTCTGGGACGTTCTTCCTGTTTGTATTCCGCAAGCAGGATTCTTACTCTGCTCCCTGCAGTTCTCCCATCACATAACCCACATCGGAGTTGTAGCATTTCCTACAGGGAAAAAGTCCTACAGGCAATGGTAACTTTTTATTTTAGGTCTGTCCTTAAATAGACTGTAGACTTTGTCAGGCCAGTGTGTCTTATTAGGGTGTCCCCTATGAGGCCCTAGAGCAGCATCAGCCACAAATCAAGTGCCTGGTAAACATTCGTTGAAGGTGTTAATGGATGACTAAGACCAGGAAATGATCTCTTCCTGAACTTAGAGTGCTAGGGACGTTATTACTTTCCAGAGTACACTGCTAAGGAACAGTGAAGTGGTTACCGTTTGAGGTCCTGCGATGTTTAAACCTGCAGTATTTGCCTTAGAAGCATCAGTCCTCCTAAAGGACTCACTATGCCTACCCTACAGCCTGCTCCACACAGAGCAAATCTCTTCTTCATAGGTCATTCAAAGGAAAACGTCAGCCTCAGGCTGGTCCATTGTTCAGATTCCAAATTAATGAGGTCTAATTAATTCAAAAGGTTAATTACATCCTTTCTGAAAACATTCTCTCTCATTCAATATACTCCCTTAGAAAGTCATCAACATCCTACCACCTGTGGGACTCAGTGTATCTGGTAGAAAGGATATGGGCTTTGAAACAAGGCAGACTGGTGTTCAAATGTGCTACCTGTGTGACTTCGGGCAAGCTACTTACCCTCTCTGAGCCTGTTTGTCATCTGTAAAATGGGGATGATAATACCCACGTCAAAGGTTCATTGTGAAGACTGAATGCTATATACATACCCTAATCTATGGCGTATCTAACACAGAGCCAGGAGCCCGGGTGAGCAATAAACGTCAGTTCATTTCCCTTCCTGTGCTGTCTTTTTTTTTCTTCCTCTCTTCCTCTTCTTCCTCTCTTCCAGAAAAGGGAGGAGAAGGTCTTGGGCAGGGTTTTCCAACCCCAGCGCTATTGACATTTTGAGCCGCATCATTCTTGGTTCTGGGGGCTCTTCTCTGTTCTGTGTTAACAGGATATTTAGCAGCATCCCCGGCCTCTGCCCACCAGATGTCAGCAGCATCCCCCTCCCCATTATGACAACCAAAAAATGTCACCAGATATTACCAAATTCCCCTTGGGGACAAAATTGCCCCCAGTGGTGAACCACTGGCCTAGAGTTCTATAACCGGAATGTCCCCTAGTAAGAAAATTTGCTTGAATTTTCTTTAGGACCTGTTCTCAGTGGTGCCAAAGCCACACATGAGAGTCCACACCAGCCAGGAGGCTGACCTTCAGGACAAGAGAGGATGCATTCTTGGCCACTGCTGTCAATGGCAGCCTCATTCCTTCACACTGAAGACTGAGTCACTGCATCGCACAGCAGTCAACATTTCCAGCACAGGACCACTTGTCAATGACTTTTAATTGAGCATCTACTAAGTACCAGGCCTCTGTGCTGGGTATTGAGGGACGCAACAGTGAGTACATGCCTGCCCTGCCCACAAGGAGTGTACATTCTACTGGGGGCCACAGACAACAACTGGTAGATAGAAAACAAAATGTCAGGAAAAGGGTGGTGATAGGAAGACCACTAAAGCAGGGCCAGGGAGACTTTGGACGGTGAGGAATGGTTACTTCTAAAAGACCACACCTGTCTTCTCCCTGCAGTGAGTCAGGACAGCAGCAGAGATATGCGCCCCAGAGACGGTCATATCTTGGTAATGACAGAAGATCACCCCTACTCATTGTCAGTAAGGTTGTCTGAGACAGAGTCAGGAGGGTCCCTCACAGCAATAAAAGTCTGCATTGCCCCACCCCCATCCTGCAACACGTGAGCAGCACCAAGATGTCAAAGTGTCTTAGGAAAAAAAAACTAAAAAACATTAGAGTCCATGAATGTTGATCCATCCTAGTTCATTCACTATAAAGAATATCATAATCATAGCTGCGCTGTTTTGTTCTGTTTTGTTTTGTTTTAAAGAAGTGGAATTAAAAGGTGGGCTGCCTTTGAGTGGTGGGAGTATAGGTGATTTTCACGAATTTATTATGCCTTTCTTTATTGTTAAAAATGACTGCCAGGGTCATTATTTCTTATAATTAAAAAGTCTTGTAAACGTTCCTTAAAAGTAGAGGTACCACTGTGTCCAGTTTGATCTTGGTTTATAATCAGGGTTTCTCATCGATGGAGGAGATTTTCACAGGAGGGAGGTGATTTACAACAGAGATTTGTGATTTTTGTTTCTTTGTTTGTTTGTTTTGAGACAGAGTCTGGCTCTGTTGCCCTGGCTAGAGTGCCGTGGCGTCAGCCTAGCTCACAGCAACCTCATACTCCTGGGCTCAAGCGATCCTCCTGCCTCAGCCTCCAGAGTAGCTGGGACTACAGGCACGCGCCACCATGCCTGGCAAATTTTATATATATACATACATATATATATATTTTTAGTTGTCCAGATAATTTTAATTTCTTTCTATTTTTAGTAGAGATGGGGTCTCACTCTTGCTCAGGCTGGTCTCGAACTCCTGACCTTCAGCAATCCACCCAACTCGGCCTTCTAGAGTGCTAGGATTATAGGCATGAGCCACTGCGCCCGGCCGAGATTTGTGATATTTAAACATACAACATGCACATAGAATTTTTAAAGCTTAAATGATTGGGTCCGACCAGTGGAGCCACTGGGAGCAAGCGGTATGAAACAGCTGGCAGTTTAAGAATCTTTTGATCTGAAACACTCAAGCGTCCTTTTTTTTTTTATGATTGCAATTAGAACTTAATTGTAATCTTTGTGCAAATCTTTAATTTGAAAATTATTGACCCTAGAGCGAGGCAGCTCTCACAGTGCATTGTGCAGGCACGTGGCTGCGAGCCCCTCCTGGGGCACAGGTCCACACATTAGCTGGGACTCCAGCCTGGGACTCCAACAGGGAAAGGGCTCCCGTGACGTCTCCACACCAAGAGTATTTCTATGCACTTCTTAGGAAACAGTGCGGCCCACAGGGACAGTAACATTGCACTCAGGAGAACAGCTCTGTCACTTTATGTCCTTCTCCTCAACTGCAGGGAACATCTTATTCCACAACACAGACTAATGGGCACAAATGCACTCTGGAATGTAGAAGGCAGAAGACGGAGAACAGAACACCTGTAACGTTTAACTTTTCCTGCCCATTTTTCTGTGCAAGGCCAAGGCACTGAGGCTGTGATCCGGGATTATAGGGCTCTTAATTTCAGGTTTTGGTGGTGGCCCCAGGACCAGGGTCCGCATGGTGGACTAGGACACCCAGGCTGGTGGTCATGAGGGGCTTCCACCCCTCTCCCCACCACATACAGCGTCCAGGAACACCTTCGGAGCTCACAGGCAACCCCCTTCTCCTTTGCCTCCAGCCTCTGGGGAAGCCCCTCAGCCCCTCTAGGCCAAAGTGAACACCTGTGGGTCCTTTGGAGCCATTAGAATTCAGAGGCTCAGAATCTCCATTCTCCGATTCCTGCACCGCATTCCAGCTTCTAGTCTGTACGGGATGGTTAAGAACATAATTATTTTAAGAAATGTCATCCTGATGCACTTCACAGGAAAATATCACTACAAATTATGGGAAGCTTTGCAAATATTGCCGGCATGAGACAAAGAAAAATCAATTCTTTTTATTACCACTTCCTATTTATCTCTTTTCCCCCCTCTTTTTAGCTAACAGCCAAAAAGAGACTAAAATGAGGCTACTTTTTAAAGTTGATCAGTTGTGATGTAAATTTCTTGCCATTTGTTGCTTTTTTAAACATTTTTTCCCCTTGATTTGACCATTCTTTTCGCTTGCTCTATAGTAATATACTTCTGCTTACAACTTTCTAACTTTTTTTTTTTCCAAAAAGGATCCTCCCTAGGAGCTTTCTCGCAGTGACTCTGCATCTGGCGGAGATTGTCCTGTCTCTGGACCAATTGTCCCTCTGTCTTGTGCTCAGAGCATTTTGCTCCTAGAACCACCAGTCTGTTCCGCCTCACAGAATAGTGAGTCATTTCCAAGTCTGTCTGCCTAATAAACCAGCAGATCCTTGAGGATCTCCTGGTCCCCTCTGGAGACTCCGTGCCAAGAACAAGGCCTGATACGTAGAAAGGTCTCAAAAGCAGCCCTTGGATTCTTTATTTAAGATTAACAATGTAGTGGAAGCCATTTTGCTAAAAACAGAAATATCAGCAAAAGTCACCTTTTCAATCAGTAGAAACAAAATAAGATTATTGCCATGAGATGCAACAGGATGGAAGTGCTACCCCCAGGGAATAATTCTAAACACTTATCTCAGCTTGGCAGTTGCTACAACCACAGGGCTCCCTCCTTTCCACGGGGTCCTCAGAATCCATCGCCGAAACCCAGAGGCGCAACCAGGAGCACCAGCCCCTGCTCTCCACGGGGCTCAAGGTGGGGCCACACAGGCTCCGTAGAAATCAGGACAAGTACTGAACCCTACACTTAACCCTAACCCAAATGGCCAAACCTCACTCCTAAGAGCCTCCCGGTAGAGTGGGAATTAAGCAGATGCAGGTTCAAACCCTAAGTCTACCACTTACTATAAGTGCAGCTGGGACAAGTTATCAAACCTCTCAGTGCCTCAGTTCCTCATCTGTAAAATGGGATAACAATGCAGGACCTACCTTTCAAGACGCTCCCAAGGATTAGATATACCATCTCACTTGCCTGGCATGAGTGTCCATGTCCATCCCAGGAAAAGGCACTCACAGTGAGTTTTGAAGGCTGAGCTTGAGGAAGGACATCAGTGAATCAGATCGAGAGGTTCACTTCAGCAGCCCTTCCAAGGCTTCCAGAGCACCTGGTGCCACACTAGTTCTGGGATGCAGGTGCGGACAGGGCTCTCCTCAACGGTGCCTGGCCCCGGGAAGACACTTGGTGAGCACGTGGTCAGTGCACAATCCTCCTCCTCCCACAGGGAGAGGATCAGGCCAATGAATGAGGGGGCGAAGAAGGTCAAGCCACCCTGCTGCTCCTCGGGGTTCAGTAGAGCCACCAAGTGACTTATTTTCCAGCCCATCAAATGCATCCTTGTTATATGGAGCTATAATCACAACACATTTGAAACCAATCCTTTCATTTCAGCATCATGGCCAAAGCTCATTGCCAAACTAAATCTGCGCAAGAATCTCTGTAAATATTGAGGTCATTAAAACTGCCCCTATTTTTTTGCCTAGTAGTGTTACTCTACTGAGATAAAATAATCAGGGATCCACTCAGAGAGATGTGTGTAAAACTGGCTTTCATCTCAGCATTATTTACAAAATGAGCCAACAACCCTTGGAAACAACATAAATTCCTGAGGGTAGGAGAATGGTTTAAAAAATATTCTGGTGTACTTCCATACGAAAGAGTACCATGCAGTCATCGAACACTTATTCTTAATAGCAGTATATAAAGTTACATGATAAAGCAGATTTCAAACCAGCATATAGAATGTGATTCCCAATTTGTAAAAATACATATGATATTTGGATGCATTTTCAGAGGGAGAAAACAACATGTTAACAAAGGTTTCTCTCAAAAGCAACAGAGCTTCGTGGTTAAAAATGGAGGCTCCAGAGCCACGTTGCTGAGGTCGAATCCTGACTCCACCACCTCCAAATGTGTGACACAGGAGAAGTTATTTAATTTCCCTGTGCCTCGGTTTCCTCATATTAAACAAGTGGTTGCTAGTCGTCCCTACTCCATGGAGGATTTGACTAGTGTGCTAATAGAGCAATGGTTCTAGACAATGCATGCCAACAAGCAAGCGCTTGCAAATTTTAGCTGTTGTTAGGAATTATTATTAGTGGGGAGGGGGGAGTTCTGGTCATTTCAATTCTCTATTTTATTCTTCTGTACATTTTTTTGCAGGAAATTATGACTTTCATAATCATGGAAATGAAATAATTTTTTAATCCATTTCACTCAACAAGATGAATTCAATGAAGAGTTTAGTCAGAACTACTTTGCCATAATTGATACAACATCTGCTATTTCTAGAACTAAATCAAATAAAATACAGTCAACTCTCGATTCTACACAAAGCACGTTCATTTATCTGCGGCTGATCTTGCTTTCCTGTTTTTACGGGCCTCATTAAACATTGGATATAACATCATATGTTACAGCTCTATCTAGCGTCTGTTTACTTTCTCTCCCACAGCCAACAGCTCAGCAAGAGCCTTGTAAACCAATTCTCTTAATGATCTATCCAGGCGGGGAAGGTGCGAATCAATGATACGATGCGCGGAGCTTAGAGGAGAGGCCGGCAGCTCTGCCTCAGAGAGGGGCTGCCGCGGCACCAGTCGGCACGGTTGGGTGGAGGGCTGACTGTGTGCTGTGGTCTAGTCTGAACCCTTTCTGGACCCCTCAACCCTCTGTATCAGAGCCATCCTGGATCCACGTCCACACGGCCATACATAGCAGTGGCTGCCGGGGAGGGTCTTTAACACAATGCTGTATGAGGACAAACGCTTTATGGGGAACAAGTGACCCCACAAACTATGACCAAGGTCCATACTTATTATGATACATGCATCTTCATAATACGGGTGATGCGCAGTCTCCTCTGAGTTTCTGATTGTAGCTCCCCGTCTTTCTCCGCTAAGTACACAGACCCTGTGCTCTTGGTGCAGGCCTGGAGAGGGAAGTTGCTTCTCATTTCAGAGCCCACGTTACCCAGATTTTCAGTCTTTGTATCATCCAAAGTCAACATTCCTCTCAAGAAGGGTTTGCCAAAAGGTCTGCTCCCCTCCCTTCCCAGGTACTCTGCTCCTGGGCATGGTTCAAGGATGCTGCACCTCTCTGTCCATCTCTCTCTGATATAAGAGGCTGGCCCCATGTCCTGGCCAGCTAGGTCCTCTCGGGACCACCATCATTGTCCTGTGTGCTGTGGGGTAGAGAGGCAGTTCAGGGCTCTGAGCATTAGACATGCCGTATTCTCCTTAGAGTTGCTGGGTAACACAGTGGCCCTCCCTACGTACCTCCCTTTGGCTGCAGCAGCCTGGCTGGATTAAATATCCTCCCCAGCAATGCTGTGCTGCAGCGTCTCCTCTTGACAAGCAATAGGTAGTGGGAGAAAAATCCCAGGAAGGGGCGTGTGCTCTGGAGACAGGTGGAACTATTTGACTCTTACATTTGATAATTGGCCCTTCACACTAAACTGGTTGTTTGAACAATGGAAAATTATTAAACCTCAGTCGTTTCAACAACTGAAAATCATACTAACATGACACCAAAGTCATGCTTAAATAATGTATGTGAAAGCCCAGGGTTTGGCCCATTGCAGACACTAAAAAAAAATGTATTTTTCTTCTTGTCTCTCTTCTAGTCAGCTTTCACCATGATGTTTCATTTGAAAGTATATTTGTTAATAATTATTTGGCTGTAACAAAAAACCTACCAATGGCTTTTACATATACAGTCTTATTTTTCCACCATAATAAAAAGTCTGGAAGCAAGTTGCTGGTGGGGTTGGCTTACCATATTTGAGCCAGGGCCTCTCCTTTTCTCCTAGTCTCACTCTCATGGTTGCATTATAGCTGCTTGAGTCCCAGCCATCACATCTACATTCAAAACAAGAAGAGAGAAGTGGGTGGTGGTCTTCCACATTTATTTTTTAATAAAATAAAAAGGCTTTCCCAGAAACACCCAACTGTAGACTTTTCCTTACATTATGTTGACTAGACTTATGTGACATGGCCACTCCCTGCATTAAGAGAAACTAAGAAATTGTATAGTTATTTAGTGTTTTCAGTCTCTTTAGCAGAAGGTGGAAAGGGAGAGGAGGGCTGGGAATGGCTGTCAGCCCAAGCAACCTGCAGGGTATTCCCAGAGTACTGAAATTTTCCAGATCATAACTAACCATAGGTAAATGTTATGTAAATAATAATAATAAACACATAGGTAATAAACATATTTCAAAGCCAAAAGTGGTTTTCACCTACTGCTTGGGGCTCTGCCTTTCCTTGGTTTCTATCAGAGGTTCTCCAGTTGGGTTGCACTGACCTACTCCAGCATGGTTAGAATCTCCTGGGGAGCTTGTGAAAAACACCAACACCTGGGTCCCTTCCTCAGCCCAAGAAACACGTCCAGGTGTGGGGCGGGTCCCCGACCCCCAAGTTTGGTGTCCACGGAGAGTGCGCACGTGAACCGCTAGAGGGCGCGAGAGGAATCCTGCAGGAAGTCACCCAGCTCTCTGCGGCTTCCCGATTACCCAGGGACCGTGCTGGGACCCGGAAGGCAGCCTGGCCTGCGCAAACGCACCCGTCTCCCAGAAGCTCTCGCCAACTCTTACGGACTCCTAGCCACGTAGAGCACACTCCGTTTCTATTCTGTACTTTTCGTAATCTGGCAAAACCACACCAAGAGAGGCTCAGAAACCGGCCCTAAAGGAGCCGCAGCATCCGCAGGGTCTCCAAGTGGCAGGTGTCTTCCTACCTCTGCCCCACAGACAGCAGCCCGCCCCCGGGGCTCGGAGCTGGGCGGGGGCTCCGGGCAGCCCGCTCTGCGTTGTCCTCTGCTCCATCCCCGCAGCTCTCCCCGGGCAGGGCGACTGGGAGCTTTCCTGCAGAAACCGCCTTCATTTACGTCTTTCTCATCTCCCTTCAGAGGCGGCTGTTCGCTGATGCTGCCAGGAAGCTCTCCGCCCAGGTTTCGAGCTGCAGTTTCAGGGACCAGAGAGAACCTCGGCGGTAATAAGCTTCGCACAGAACACGGCACTAATTCTGATGTGCAGGCAGCTCCACTTACCGTTTATGTAAAGCCACAAAGCCAGCATGGGAAGACCTAATTACCACGTGAATTAGTAAAAAAACAGATGTGAGGTTTACAGAAACGTCTGCGAGTGCCTAGTAAATGGCCACAATTGATAGAGCTAATGCGAAGACCTGCTGGGGGCAAAGGCTGCTTCAGGCACAGACCCAACCCCAAAAGTGCTGTCACAGTCGCTCACGCCCCCAACCTCTACCCCCAGTTCTGTTCCGTGAAAAAGCTGGAAAATAGTCTACAGGCAGCCACTTAACAGTCCTGTACTCCTGAACCGCAATTATCAACAACAAGCGCCACCCACAGACTCTGTGGGAATGTGTTCATGGTTAATCAATTCGATTGATCACTGTTTATTAAGTAAAAACCTGCTTTCTAAACAGTTCCTCCCTAAATGGTACTTTTGCAGGCTGCTGGAAAACAGGAGACTAATTGGGGCTCTTAATTTAAATCCAAGCAGGGGAATGTGAGCGTGTGCACAAGTAAAAACATTAGCAGCAGGGATGGGGACACCATGCGCCCTCGTCCCCCCAGAGTGGCCAGGGCTAAAGCTGACACTCTCTCCTCATGAAGACCTCCCAACGCCTCCTTTCATTTCTCCGATCCAGAAGCCACTGTGACCAGGTCAGATGAGGACATCAAGAAGGGAGCCCACTGATAATATAGATTATGGGAATGCCTGAGTCACATCAGTGCTGTTAAATTGATCGACTCCATTCAGCACCTTGAGAACCAAGATGGGAAATCGATGGTTGGTGGACAGGTTAGGTGCTGAGATAAGTGACCATAGGGTACTTTCGTTATCTTCTTACAGAGAATAATGATCTCAACCACCTTGAATGCTCTAAATCTAAGCAAAATACGCACCGAAAATCCAACCAAGCCCTGGGTATGACGCAGAGGAGATCAGGGCAATTATGCCCTGTGCTGCAGTCCACACAGGAAGCGGTCTGGCTTGCCCAAGGCTAAAGTCTTCCTAAATGTGGCCGCCCCCAGGATGTGAGGAAGCGGACCCAAGAGCGGTTCAGCAGCCCTGCTTTATCCACATCAGCTCTCCATCTGATGCACGTGCTGGGGGCTTCGCTGAGCGGCAGGGAACCTGCCCTTCTTACCAGCTGAGGCCACCAATGTCAAGGCACTTCTAACATGTGAGCTGAGCCTGCCCTGCAGAGAAGAAATCCTTGTGTTTTCTGTGTATCCCGTTTCTGCTGCAAAATTCTCGCCTGTGCCTCACAAAGGTACAGCAGAGAGTGACAAGCTTCCACTGTTCACATTATTTCTCATTAAGTTTGATATTCAGGTGTTTTTATGCCTGCCCAGCTCAGCAACTCCACTCTTCCTAAATCAGAAGACGAGACCACGAAGGCCCCTCATATGTCCCGCGCGTCACAGATAAAACACCAAAGAATAAGAGCCATTAATGAAATGCAGTGCAAAATTTGCACGCAGTTATATATGAACTCACTGCACGGACAAATATCCAAAGCCTCGGGAATCCAAATCGGAAATAATGATAGTTACTCTGAAAGGGTAACTAACCAAAAGAAATTGAAATCTTCTGGGGATGATGCATAAGGATTGTAACTTCCTATGGATAAATCATTTTGGGGTTCCGATCCCCAATAGATGCAAATAATACTGTTCCATATGCTGGATGCAGAGTGAGTCTTATGTATCTCCAAAAACAGGAATGAGAAACTCTGCAAATGTTTGACAGTTGTTTTTCCTCACAACTTGCTCTGCCTGTGGTCTTTGCACGCCCATATCCAGGGTTGTATTAAATCTGTCTCTACCTCGGTCTCATAAAGAAACACAGACCAAGTTATCACCATTTGATACTCAAGTGGCAGATGCTCTTCTCCATCTGGTTAATGAACATCAAAAATCTGGAGTGTGGAGAGATGTGTGTTCTTGGTTACAGTGCCTGAAATGCCACTGCTTAGCTGAGAAATATTAGGGCTCAGTTGAAATACGTAAGTGGCAACATCCAGAGATCTGCAGGAAAGAGGGAAACTTTTAATAGGAGCAGGGCTGCATCAAAGCAACCCGTAATTAGGTACAAATTTGGCTCATGGTTCAGCAATTTATACAGATTAGCTGTGCTGACCTTCCGGAGCCCTGGGGTGCTTATTTCGCATTTGCGGTTGCAGAGTGACCTCTAGCGTTAAAAAGGGAGGATTTAAAAAAAAAAAGATAATGTCCAAAATTAACATCTTTTATCTGGACTTACTATTTATTCTAAGTGTGGGCTGGCTGTGACACGCCTTTAGGAACAAAATGACAAGTCCCTAGGACATCTGCCTAAGGTAATAAGGTACAGATGTGATCTCTTTGTTCAGTTATTCAAATCGCTATTAGAGAATGTTCTAAACCTTCTGTCATGGAAATTTCCAAAGAGTTTGCACAGTTAAGAGATTTATATGTTGTTTTTCTTTTCATTACATGTTGAGGTTGCATGAAATTTTATTTTTAAAAATATATGTGCCTGATGGTACTGTCTGGCCTATAGGCAATTAAATGTCTTCTCAGTCCTTCTTAAGGGGAATGGGCACAGCTTGGACCCCAAATGAAGCCTAAGTTTTGGGGATTTTTCTCCTAATTCATTGAAAATAAAAGTGAGGGGAACCACAGCAGAAACTCTTTGGGCGCAGGGCTGAGTTCATAGTGCAGACTCATTGTTGGCACCATCAGCTCAGTTTTCATGGGACTGGGAGTGGAGTGAGGAGGAGACGGTGCTTGCCACGCAGCAGGGCTGGCTACAGAATGTGCAGGGCCCAGTGCAAAATGAAAATGAGGGGCCCCTTGTTCAAAAAGCAGGAAAGAAGACGCCATTAAGTACTAAAATATAATGACTTTTCCTTTCTTCTGCTGCTTCTCTGTCGACTCGTGGTGCTATTATTTGCTATTTAATATGTTCTAAATTAAGAAAAATTAAAATCTTAAATTATGAGCATGAATTTTACCATTCCTCTTTAAGTTGTACAATGAGTCTTACAATGCAAGTAAGAAGAGCATTTAGCTCAAATGCGGAATCACCAAAAGTATGGAATTCTTATTTCATAACTTATACATACATAGGTATTTTTTTTCCCTACTAGTACAGAGGATTGAAGTCAGAGGCACCAAATTGCACAAACACTCTGACCCCTCAACCAGGGACTCTCTGCCTTTGGCTTACTGATGATTAGGAAGGACTTTCTTCCTGTGTCATAACTATGAGCACAAATGGTCGACTATTACAGGGAAGGAATAGGAGCAAGAAAGGATGTGGTAGGGTTCCTTGGTTGCTGATGGCTCTTAGAACATCATCGCCTTCTCTCCGTGTTGAAACCAAGTTCCAATTTGAATGGGAAGTGTGGCCCATCAGGCCCATACTCAGTCATAGATGAGTACTGAGTCATGTTGTACTGACGCTGAGTGATCTTGTTCTCACCTTGAGTCTTTCTGAACGCTCACCACCAACATGGGTGCTTCAGAATTCTGTGCTCACGGGGCCCAGAATAGCAGCAGACACACATACCACGTGCATCTCCTCTGCCCAGGCACATGCTCTACCACCCCATTGGACTTCACTTGAAAAACACATGTTTAAAGATAAAATCATTGAGTATTTTAAGATGGCAGCAGCGGAGCATTAAACCAAGTACGGGGCTCTTCTGAGCATGGGACACTCTGTGTCTGCACAGGTGGCATAACTGTGACACTGGCAGCCATCCCTGCAGGGGAAACATACGCACCTGGGCACAGTGGAAGCAGAGAGTAGGGAATCCCAGTGGGCAGAGCAGCTGGGGAGGCTTCATGGTGACCATCTTGTCTGGGAGGGAATAAGAGCATGACTGGTACTATTTTTTAACAGGGCACCCACACACGAAAATAAAAATGAATTTTAAAACCTTTTCATGGTGGATCTTCTAACACCTGTGAGGCAGGGCAAGGCAGGGAAAATGTAATCAGCTGCATTTACACATGAGGAGCTGGAGGCTCAGGGAGATGAAGAAAGGGTGTCGCAGTGGCCCACCAGCCCTGGGTTAGAGGGGCTCTGTTACCCCTGACCTCAAAACCCCTCGCTTGTTGCGCTCAGTCACTCTGGCCTCCTTGCTGTTCCTACCACAGGGCTCACACTGGCTGTTCCTTCTCCTGCAATGCTTGTCCCTCAGACACTCACAGAGCTCACTTCTCATCTCCTATAAGCCTTGTTCCAATGCCACCCTTTCAGTGAGACACACCCTCCTTAAGCCATTTAAAATTGTAGCTGCCCCACTCCACTCATACTCTGTATCTGCCTCCTCTTTTGTATTTCTGGAATAGCACTTGTCACCTCCAACCCACCCCATGATTTGCTTATTATGTGCATTGTTTATTGTTTGCTCCTCCCAGCTAGAATGCAGCACCACAGGGCAGGGCTATTTGTCTACTAAGTTCACTGCTGTATTCCAAGTGCCCAAAATAGAGCCTGGCACATAGTACGTGCTCAGTGGGTGTTTGTTGACTGAGTGAAGCAATGAGATGTACATAAATTACTGTCAGTGCCAAATGGAGAAACCACATCTCCTAACTGTTCATGCCATGCCAGTCTCTGTGCTGCGCCATGGTGCATCAGGACATCCCCAACTAGAATGGGAAAGGTGGGCGTGCAGTCCCTGGAATGACAGCCAATTCTTTCAGAGATAGTTTGCTTCACCAGATTCCTATCAGTATTAAATATCGTTATTGTTGTGGTTAATTTCATGTGCCAACTTGACTGGGCTACAAGATGCCCAGACAGCTGAGAAAACATTATGTCTGGCTGTGTCTGGGAGGGTGTTTCTGGAAGAGATTGCATTTGAATCTGTAAACTGAGCAAAGATGATCACCCTTTCCAATGTGGGCAGGAATCATCTAATCCTTTGAGGACTTACACCGTCAGTCCCCTGGTTCTCAGGCCTTTGGGGTTGGACTGGAACTACACCACCAGCTTTCCTGTGACTCCAGATTGCAGGCAGCAAACTGTAGGATTTCTCAGCCTCCATAATTGCATAATAAGCCAATCTCTTATAACAAATATCTTTCTATGTATCTACATGTATCCAATTGTTTCTGTCCCTCTGGAGAAGCCCAGTACAGTAACACTTTCTCTACCCAAGCCATTCTCTGCTATACAAAAGCCATAAGTAGGGAGAAGTACATCCTGACTATCGGAAAGAGCTGCAGTGAAACCTGCTACTTTCTGCCAACTACTTACCTCTCTGAGCTCCCTTCGTCTCCATTATACAGTGGGAATGCTCTGTCCCGAAAAGAAGGTGCGCAGATTAACTGAGAGTCCAGTGTGCAGTATGCCTGTGTGTCGTCTCTTCTGCTCCACACCCGGCTACGCTGGCTCCCAACCTAGTTAGGGACTCGGCTGTAAACTAGAAGGGCCGGGTCGCCCACGCCATGCCAGCCTGGACCTGGTGCTGTCAGGTTCTCCACCCAGCAGGAGTCATAAGCCCACGGCCCAGAAGGGGTGCTGCATTTGGCTGACGCAGTGTTGTTTTGTTTTTAAGTTCATCAACCACATCTTTAAAATAAAAGGTGTTGCACAAAAATGCAACTCTCCGGAGTCTTTTGGTAAATCAGCCCCTGCAGTGACACCAGCCCCTATTCCTGCCCACAGGGTGATGGCAGGGGCTGCATGGGCTGCCCCCTCAGACAGGGTGTGTGCACTCAGCCTCACTCCTCCTCCTCCCCGTCCTCCCAGGTCCACTTTACTCCGAGCTCTGGGTGGCCCCTGTGGACGTGCATGGTTGCCAGCCCCACTGAGGCCCTCTCCAAGACAGTGCTCATGGCCCTCAGCTTGAGTTCCCCATCCCTCCGCTGGCCGACCCTGTCTGCTGGCAGGATGTCAGCACGGCCCCCAGCCCTGGCACCCACGTGCACCCCATTCCATACCCCTTACTAAGTCCAAGAGAGAACGCTGATTTTACCATCACCCTGTGGCCTAAACGGCATGGCAGTGGATTCCAATTGAAAGGAAGGGACAAAGAGCACAAAAACACCGGGTGCCCAGGGTTCGGAGAGAGGAGAAAGAAAAGGCCAGAGAGAGCTGGGGCGCCCAAGCCGCCAGCTTCACTTGGGCCAGGCTCTGCTCGCTTTCGTGGTGCGCAGGGCAGCCCGATGACCTTGCTCTTGCCAAGGGGGCCTCTAGTTCTGAACGAGGAGAAGTCACCAGGCTCTGCTGGGGGCGAGGACCCGTGCTTGTGACCAGGTTCCTCTCCCCCCTCTACTTCCCCTTTGCTGGTTCCAGGGGTCCCCAGAGTGCTGCCCAGCCCCCAGCCCCTACCCACGCACTGACGGCCCCTCCCCGGCACCCCAGAAGCTCTGCACACTCTCTCCCACCTAATCGTTCCCCTGCGTCCACGTCGCCCCCAGCCACTCTGCGCCACCCGCGCAGCCTGCTCACCCTCCCGCCCCTCCCGCCGGGCCACCCGACAGTGTGCTCTCTCACCTCTCTCAGTAGAGTTTATGCCCCAGAAAACCCTTTAGAAACATTTCCAGAATGATGTTTCTCCCCGCTCCCAGCCAACAAGCCCTGATTCTTCCAATAAGATTAAGGAAGGTGAAATTTATCCAAACGTCTTTTCGGGGAATTCTCCTCCTTCTCCCCAGAATGCTGTTCTCTGCTTCACAGCTTTGTGTGAGTCCCTCCTTCCCGGGGGAGCCCTTCCATCTAGACTGCCCGATCCCACTGCACCTAATCCAGACCCACACTCGCGTGCACCCAGCTGTGTCCGTGTGTATGCATGTTCCGCAGAAAGGATTCCAGAAGGAGCCTTCTGTTCAAAACTGGTTTCTTCCAGCTGTCCCTGCCACTGGTACTTTCTCTTGTTTAAAAACATTTCTGCTATAGGGAATGAGATTTTTCAGGCCTACTTTCCATGGCAGGCAGCCGGAGGTGGGGCAGCGCCAAGCTTCTAGCATCCTCTTCTCTGGATGGCTGGAGGGAAACACAGACCCACAGGGGATGGGTGGTGACCATCCTGCTTTCTCCAGACAAGTTCTGTTTTTAAGTATTTTCACCTACATTCCACATAAGTCCTCTAAGACTGAGGGACCATATGCCCAACCTATGGGCTCAGGAAATACGTTTGCTTTAAACCTGAATGAGTGATTTCATCTCTTTGTTTCTCACTTGAAGAGTGAGATACAAAGACAAAGTAAATTGCCAAAGATGTATGCATTATAAAATAGTTTAAAATGCTGCTGGAGTAGGAGATTTCAACCAGCTGTTTTATGTTAGGGGCGGAGTGGCCCAGCGGGAGGGGCAGAGCAACACAGTCTATCCTGTGCGTTAAAAATGCCAGCTAAGGCACCACCTTTATTCTCTCTATGAATATATTTACAGAAGCATTATTTTTGTGTCTTGGCAATCACAACAGCTGAAGACCTGCCAGAAACAATGAGGAGGAGGAGGAGGAAGAGGAAGAGGAGGAGGAGGAAGAGGAAGAGGAGGAGAAAGCAAAAAGAAAAAAAGAGCATCCAGCCCTGATGCCAACACATTAGTGCGTGTTCACTAATTCTATACATATAGCAGAATTGTATCAAATTATGCTTGTTTTGTCTCCCACTTTCTCCCTCATAATTAGATTCTGAATATTTCCCCCACATACCCAAGTAACATCTCCTTCATTGTTATTAATGACTGTTCTGGTTTACCATGATTTCTTAACCAGTCCTCTTTAGTTGTGCATTTCAGTTGTTTCCTTTTGTTTTTCTTCTTCTCCTTCTCTATAACAGTATTACATTGCTACAATGTACCTACTTGAAAATAGTTATTTGGTGGTTTGTGATTAATTTCTTAATAATAGATCCCTAGAAATTGATTGTTGGAGCAAAAGGTATTAAAATTTTTGAAACGCCTTATTTTTTTATTGTAGATGAGGTCATCTTGGTAACACACACCATTAAAATGCAGAGGATAAACAGAATACAGGTAGACTCTGATAAGTGGACTCCAGCAGCCATAAGGACCTT